>JABUQX010055292.1:37500-40000 GCA_015478945.1 Trachelipus rathkii
ATATATATATATATAAGTATATATATATATTATATAATATATTAAGTATATAATATATATATATTATTTATATATAATATATATATGATATATACGTATAATATCTATATATATATATATTATTATATACTATATATATACTATATATTATCTAAAGAGGAAATATTACATATATTTTCGTTTATATGAAAACATGTATTTTAAGCATACTTTTAAGATAATGTTCTAGAATCTACCATTTCAATTAATGAAGATTGCAAACCTTTTGGGTTAAGCAGGTGATATACACTTGAAAGCTGGAGGGATGGTGCCGGAATGTAACATGGGAGGTGGGGGTGGGAAGGAATGTACACAAGAAAATACGTTAATCTATATTCTCCTTGGCAAGTCCTGGAAGTCATCCCCATACTTCTTCAGTTTTTTTTTCTGGCTGCCCGATCTGGCAAACACTTCCCAACACCGGTTAATCGGTGGCTATGTTGCTTTTAATTTGTTTTTGATTCTTTGATTTGGTTTTATATGTATTCTTCCCCCCCCAAATGCTGGTGGTTTGGGTCTGTTGGGCGTCCGCATAGTGTTGCGTTTTATGGTGTAAAGACTTTACCATTAGGGGAGACAAAAATAGATCGCATATGAGTAGAAAGTACTTGTATATACAGCAGTTATATATATAGTATATATATATATATATATAGTACTATATATATATTATCATCTTATATAGTATATAGTATTATAAAGATTTAAAGCCTAACATTGTTAGTCTAGTCTACATATATATACACTAAAAAAAAAAAAACTATTTGTAGTTATTTTTAACTTAAATTAGTTACTGTTCAATTAAAACAAAAATAAATATGAAGGCTAATAAAGTTGCGTTTTTCACAGAGAAAATATTTTCTTTATAGAAGTAACAACAATCTAATATTTGTATGGATAATAAAAAAGCACCAATGGAATTCTTAGATATAAAAAACTAGTATTCCCTTCAAAAAAAAGTAAAATTTGTCCTACATAAATGTTATACAAAAAAATACAAGTACGCCCATAAAATGTGAATACAAATATAATAAAAAATAACCATTTAACTGCTACTGCTTACCTGTGTGGATGAGTAATTAGCAAGCCCCCGCTACACCGGTCTGGAGTACATGTTGATAACCTTTTATTTGGAGTAATAAATGAATCTTCAACATCCCATTTGCGTTTAATACCTCCAAGGGGAGATGGTCTAAGAGGGATAGGACTGAGCGACCGTCTAGTCGTAAATGTTTTCTTAGTAGGAGAAGGCGAAGGACAAAATGAGTAATTGCGAACAGGCTGCTGCAAGGAAGGGGAAAAGCACTGTCGCCCAACTCTAGTGGGAGAAGCCCCACAAGTACTCTGACTTCCGACACTTGATGTAATAGTCAAGCTAAGTTGGTCGTTGTAGTCTTTCTTTGGGGCTGTTGAGGTTTGATTACTGAGTGGTTTCCTCTCCTCATTCTAAATATATATATATATATATATATATATATATATATATAGACACTTCCGCTATATATATATATAATTATTATATATATATATATATATATATATATACTATATATATATATTATATATATATATATATATATTAATGAGCTATTCCTCTCCTTGGGCTTGGCTTTGTCTTGCTCGGACGTTAATTGTACACCCCCTCCTAGATTAGGGATCTGCCCGTGAGCGGTGGTGGTTATCTGTAAATATATATATTTTTGAGTGAGTTTACAGGACCCACCACTGCGCCACCAAAAAAGCGGCGATTACCGAAGTGAAAGAAAACAACTACAGGGTCAACTCCAAACTGAACGCATGGAAAACGGGAAATCCCCAATTATTAAAGTGCCTATAGAGCCAGAGTCAGTTTCCCGAGAGAGGCAAAGGATCGCGTGTCACTGTGGAAATGAAGTGATTCAGAAACAATATAAGATTGAGAGGCGAGATTGGGAAGGTATGTGCGTAACAAGGAAAAGTCGGGTCTCTGGAAGCCGTTAAGACCGCACAATCCACGAGAAAATGGGGTACCGAAAGTAAACTCTGGGAACGGCAGAAAAGGCATAAAGGGGGATGCTCCCTTGCCATAAGGTAGCTATGTGTCACATTAGTATGGCCAATTTGCAAACGAGCCAGGACCACCTCCTGGTGCCGACTCCGGCGAAAAGACGATGGCCAAATCCCCAGGAGCGGCTTTATGCTACGCAGTTTGGCACCACGATGATCCTCCGACCAACACTCCTGCCAACAAGCGAGGAAGCCCTGTTTGAGTCGGGAGCAGAAATCAGCAGCTGGAAGGTGTTCCAGCAAGATGGCCACAGGTAAGTATCGTCGACAGGTAATTTTGCAGGTGGCGGCGTGATAGGCCGCTCTGTCAGTCAATTCGTTACCCAGGATACCCACGTGAGATGGGACCCAGCAAAATGTTAAATGCTTGCGTTTTGCATGTAGCATACATAGAAACCTTTGGATGATGGAAACC
>JABUQX010055292.1:50000-57500 GCA_015478945.1 Trachelipus rathkii
ATAAAAGACCTTATGTATTTTTTAAGAATTGAAAGAAATTCTTTCAAAAGGCGAGAATTTTACACAAAACTAAAGTTCAAAGTAGAGAACAAAGCTTTCTCTAACAAATTGAAGAAAAACTATGTAACTTGTGATATAGAATTGAATCCTGGATGCATAAATATGGAAAATAGGGCAGAAAATAGGACAATCTTGATAAGGACTGGTGGCTTGATGTTTCAAATTGAACAAAACAAATCTTTTATTTTTATGTACCTTCAAAAATCTCAATCTCATTATTAACAAGTTTGCATCTTATTTATCTTATTACACAATAATTTTACATACCTCACTTATTTATAAATAAATATATACATTTTAATGACATCCTTTAAATTAATTCAGGAATACTAACATATCCATATTATTAGTTTCCATTAAAGGTTAAAATATACTAGCTTATTCTTACCAATGGGGAAACTGGACCAAAAATTAGCACTTAATCTCCAGAGCTCTCGGTTTTTTGATCCACAAGGCTCATTAACAGGATGAATCCCTCGAAAGGAAGGGTGTGCTGCAAAATTGTGTGCAAAAAACATTAGCTCAACTACCTATTGTGGCTTAAGCATATATATAATAATATATATATACATTTGATATAATAATATTATATATATTTATATTATATATAATATATATATATATATATATATATATATATATTATATTATACTATATATATTATTATAAATAAACAAACATATCTTTACTATATATATATATATAATGTTCTATATAATATATTATATATATATATATATGAGAAGCAGATGATCTCACGATATTTCACTGATGTAGATCGGGCCCAGATATCTGTTAAAGTAAGTGTACCGTACCGAAGTTCTTCTTGTGTTAGTTAAGTAGGAGCAATCTAGTAACAGAAGTTGTGTGTTGTAGTTTCTTTGGGAGGGACATCTTTGGCAGTAAGGGGAGGAGGGTGCATTATGGATTTCAAATTTATATTCCCGTATGTAGGGATGGTGCCCAGAGAGGAAATGGGACAACATTACTCTGGTTTGAGTCCAAAGTTTCAGTAGCGGATATTTCGGGTGGATGTGCTTGAACTATGGTGTTATTTGGATGTATGGAAATTGTTTAGGGTTAATTGGGTATGAATTTGTTTAATAATGGGGGTATCTGGAGGTGGGGGAGGTGCAATGTGTTGCATAATGGTCGGAAATTTGATATTTTTCCTTCTAGGATCAGGGAGTTGTTGCAAGTTTGATGTAGGGGGGGGGGGGTGAATATTGAGTGATTTACTATAAAACTGACAGTATATCAAGTGAAGATGGACTTTTCATGATGAACAAACTTCGTTTCATTGCTGGTCAGTTGAAAAAGCTAGCACTTTGGGAAGGGTTGTTGACGGCATTTTGGGTTGGAGACTGGATCAAAGGTAGCTTTTTTGACTATTTGAATAGTCTGAAATATAGGCAGTGCAGGTGAGCAGGTTACAGTAACTGCTTGAATCTCGCTGGAATTTGGAGGAGGAGTTCTACTGGGATGGAGTTGTGTCTGTGGGTTGACACACGGAGACAGGAAGGCTGCTGCAATTGTAGCATAGGATTGCCTTGATCTTGTAGGATATTTGTCTTTGAACTAGTGTATGTCATTTCTTCTGCTCAATTTTTATATGGAGCATAATTCCAAAACCTTCTGTTCAAACAAACAGGTAAGACAGGCATTTAAGGAAAAAGGCACTGAGGGGGTCCGCCACAGTTTTTGAAAAGCAGTGTGTTTTCACAGGGAATGTGAAATTCTTCTCCACAGACTGCACATATATCATGCAGTCCCCTACAGTATTTTCAGGGATGACCGAACTGCAGGCATTTAAAGGAATGTCTGGGTCAGGGAACAAAAGTATGAACACTAGCTTGCAAACCCAATTTTCACCTTAGTAGGTGGAAAAGGGGTGTTAATCGGTAGTAAACGAGGATTTGGGGTGTCAGGCAAGTCCCAACGTGGGGGAAATCTGTAACTGGAAATCTTTTCTGTTGTAGATTTTTTAGAGTGACTGCAATATCTTTGTCCTTCTATTCTAAAGAGCAAATAGTGCCTTTGGATGCTTCTTATTTCATCAGGAGTGGAAATAAGAGTGATGTTTCTGAGAGAAGTTAAGGATGACAAGATAGAACTTTGATTTCCAGTAGTAGTTTGAACTAGAAGGGACTCATTCCTCATTAACGTAATGGAGGATCTTCAATTCCTAAAGCTTTTACAAGTGCATCGCAAAGAATGATAGTTCTTTTCTCAGCAAGAGCTTTGGAAGTTGTGGATCGCAATAGATAATACATTGGGAATTTTGTGTCAGTTGGCAGTCCCAGAGGGGGAGTAACATATGGAGTAAACAATTGAGAATGACTATGAAGGGGGAAACCTTTTCAGGGTTGTCCTGACCATTTGGGCACCTGGGACGTTGAGGGCATGAGAGGCGACTGATCACTGGGATAGACAGAGGCCATTCAGGTGAAGTGGAGGGAGTCACAGTATTAATATTGTAAATTCAGAAGAATAAATCCATTAATCGGTGCAGATCCTAATATCCATCAAACTCTGAGGCAAATTTAAGGTTTTCCATGGTATATAGAATCAAAGGAGTTCACTCTCATTGGTGTCGAGCCCTATGAGGTTTGTGCCCAGGAGACCACGCTAAGCGCGGGATTTCTTATTAAAACCGGATGTTCCAGAGTCATCAGGGAAAAAAGATCCAACAAACCTGGTGGCTAGTTTATGTGCAACGCAAATGCGAGACAGGTGAATGTGGTTTCCCAAACCCCTTCAGCAGCAGATGATGCCAGGTAGCCACCCCTAAGGAGGGTGTTATCAACGTTATCTTACCGTCTTGGCAAAAAAAAAAAAAAATTGTGGTGGAGAAGGTGGATGAAAAGAACAGAAAAATTAATATAATTAAATAAAGGGAAAGATGAAGGGTTAAAGATTAACGTTGTGACAAATGCATATACTAGTGCTGGGCTGGAAGGGATATCACAAAGACCCCAAAGTAATCTTCTTTATACTATGTCAGCTCGCAGTTGTATACCAAAAAGCATAACACCAATACTAAGAATCATATACCCCCCTGTGTTGATATATATTAATATATATATATATATACTGTATATATATATATAATATATATATATATATTATATATAATATATATATATACTATATATATATATATAATATATATATATATATATATATATATAATACTATATTATATATATATTATCAGGACTTGGCATTAAAAAAAAAAATAAAACACACAGAAAAAAACAGTTGCGGTTTTTTTGGGTTTTTAAATTTTACCTATTATTTTCAAAACAATTTGAGAGATTTTTAAAAATTATTCTATAATATGCATGATACAACAACTATATTAAGTTTCATTATTAGTGAGCCTAGATTTTCACTGATTTTCCTGCTGGTATATACCTTTAAAAAATTTGAAATAAAGGAGAATGAAAAAAAAAAATTTTTTTTAAATTTATTACAAAAAGTACAAATGAATGTATCTTTAAATTTTAATGACTAGAAGATAATACCTAGATTCATTATAATTAATTTAAAATAGGGTAGGATCAATAATTGGAGCCAGCAGCACCCCATTTTAGCCCCCCCACCTAAAAATGGGCATAAAATTCGGAATTTCAGACAATTTTGAATGGGAAAAAAAGCAAAACTGCAGCTTTTTCCCATACAGAAACTTCATTTTTCAGGTGTTTTTCTATGTCTGTGGTCATTCATTTCTAATCTTTCATCATTTCTTTCAAAAAAAAACTGTTTTAGACATTTTTCGATCCAACTTCTACAATTTTTTTTTTTAAATAACTATAAACTTGAAATATACATAAATGGGTCTATTATCTACAAAATGCATGAAGTAGTTTTTTTGGCTCGTTGAAATTTGCGCTCAGCAATGTCGAAATTCAACCCACTTTTTGTGATAACTTTAAAAATGAAAAACTTCCCAATAATTTTTTTTCAGCTCAATGTTCCTCTCTTTTCAGAGCATTGAGTCTGAGGAGATACACAATATTTTATTTAGATAATTTCTGTTGTATATGTATGTTTTGGATTTGTTCTTGGAGAACTTCAAACCCCAAAAATTTTTTAGAACCTTTTAAAAAATTTTCTTTTGAAGTAACAAAAAAAATTATCTAGTAAAAAAGATTATCTTGCCCAACTATACAACCCTGAAAATACTTAATATATATTTTTTTTCTATCATCCGATGCAACAAAATTTTAGGGCTTGTTATAAGTTTGGTGGCGAGATACATCTTTTTAGCTTAGATAATTTTTTGTATACTCAAAGAATTTTTTTTTTAAAAATTTCCCCCCAAATTTTTTGGAAAATTTGTTATACAGAACAAAATCCAAAACTACCTTCACACATTCAAACGCCTTGGTCCCTAAACACAACAAAATGTCCCTCTCTTTTCACTATATATGCTCCGAAAATTATTTTCATTCTGATTACATAGACAGAAAAAAAAATCTCTAATTTTATTTTAAAAAAACAAAAAAAGTGGGTTTTGAATTTCGACATTGCTGAGCCCAAATTTCAAAAAATCAAAAAACTATTTTGCACTTTTTGTAGGCAATAGACCCATCTATGTATATTTCAAGTTTGAAGTCATTTCAAAAAAAATTGTAGAAGTTGAAGCTAAAAATGTGAAGAAACATATATATACGGTTTGAAAAAAAATGAATAACTGAACAAAATTGACTACAAAACACAAGAAAAACACCACCAAAAATGAGTTTTATAGAGTCAGAAAAAGCTAGGTTTGCTTTTCTCCCCATCAAAATTGTCTGAAAATTAAGAATTTTATGCCCATTTATAGGTGGGGTGCTGCTGGCTCCAATATTGGACCCTGCCCATCTGGATTTGAAACCACATCCACAGTGGTTAGAATTTCCAAATGGGTTGAGCCAAAGCAGGGTTTGCTATCAAGTTTGGATAATCATTCCATTATAATCCACTTGGTCAGGAAATACATGTAACACATTTCCCCTGACCAACCAAAGACCCTACTGCAGTAGGTAATGATCCCCGAAATTCATGAGATAAAAGTTCAGTGGCAATAAACTAACCAACTAACATATATATACTCTCAAACTCGTAACTCTCCTATGTTGGTAAGAAATATAGCACTGGCAACAAGTTGGGACCAGAGATTCCTAACCTTCATAAGGTAATTAGCTTGTCAACGGACTGTGAGGGTAAAACAATTTATCATAAGGTGATCAACAGTCTTGTGGGAAGGTAATTGGCATATCTGGTAGAAAAGGTTTGAGGCTTGCTTAAATTTTTGTATGTATCCTTGGAGGAAAGGATGATGTATTGAGCAAAGTATGGACAAGGCTACTCTTGTTTGTTAGTCAGTGTCCATTCCTTCACACAGATTTCTGGAGGAATGTGCTTCTGGTGATGGTGTTAAAGAGTGGTGGATTATTTGTTTGTGTATGAGGGTAGTCTTGAGAGGAGGAGGAGGAAAGTAAGTTATAGATTTGTTAGTGAGGATTTTTTTTTTATGCTCTAGGGGTTGGTGTGCTGAGTAAGAAAAGAGGAAAGATGCAATGAGTGGCAAGTAAAGGGTTTTACTGTAGAACTGCAGTCACTATTCATGGTAAAATGGACTTTTATAGGAATAATTTTTGCTTCTGATTAGAGCCGAGTTATTGTTGTATATAATTTATCTAGTTTATTTCAATTGGATTGGGATATTACTAAAGCCTATGCTGAGGAGGCATAGTTCAAGAGGGTATGTAGGGAAATTAAAGACTTACGAGGGAGGCTTCCATTCTAATACCTTTGCCTCCAATTGTTATCTTTGGCTCCATCATAAAATCTGATACACTGTTAACTCTACAATTCTGAAGATAGCAAGTCACAATTTTTCCTCTAAAGCTTTATATTTTTCATTTAAATGTATGAAATCAGTTTAAAATTTTTAAATTAGTTTAATAATAATAAAAAAAAATTTTTTTAATTATCTACATAATTAAAAATGATTAAGAAATTAAAGAATTAACTTATGTATATACTTACTTGGAAGATGTGGAAGGAGTAACTGAAGAATTCCCTTGTGGAAGCAGCTGATTAATCATTGGAGCACTACTGGATCTCTTAAGCTTTCCTGCTCCACTACTGCTGTTTCCTCCTAACTCACATCTTGAACCATTACTTCCATTATGAGATTCTTCACATCCCTCGCCATCAGAAACACTTGTACCTCCTACTTCCATATCCATTGTTCATTTATTTTTCAGTTAAGTTCTTAGCTATTTTAAATAGACATTTCATAAGTGCAATTTTAATGGGTGAAAGCATATATTAAGCTCACATCTCTCCACTTGATCAAAAACTTTTAGCTTAAACATTTATGAGGATTTAAAATCATTGCATAAATAATAGTAGTATCAGTTACGTCACCTGAAAATTAAAAAAAATGAATCACAAAGATGATAACTAAAGACACAATTAAATAGCATGATATTAAGAATTTTAAAAAATATATGGGGAATGGCTTGAGTCAGTGGATAAAGATAAACATTAGTGTATGTTCATCATGGTAGTAAATCAAAAGTGTCAGAGCAGCATTTAGAAGACAAAAATAGGACCAACAATGTTTGGAGGCAAGCATACCTATCTCCAATTTTTTTTTTTTTTATGACAGTTTTGTCCAAGTATCATACTTTGGATTCATGAATACATTAATTAGCCTAATTTGAGCAGGGTGAAAAAAAAAAAAATTTGTTTTGAAAATATATATATTATATATATATATATAGTATATATATAATATATATAGTATATATATATATATATATATATATATATATATATATATATATATATATATATATATATATATATATAATATATATATATATATATATATAATTATATATATAATAAAAAATATTAATATATATATATATATATATTAGGGAATGTACCGGAACCCAGAATTTTTGGTTCGCCCGGAACCCCGAAACTTTCGCGGAACCTTGAAAAAGTTCGGCCCGGAAGTCCGGCCGGAACCGGAACTTTTCGACTTCAGCTACACCTTACATAAGCTGCGCTTTCTAGAAGCCCGACTGCAAGCCCGGGTGAGCAAACATGCATCGTTCCAGAGCCCGTTTTTGCGCACTTCTACGTCACGTAAACGTCACAGTTAGGCGCCCGTTGTTAAATAATTAATAAACGTGCTCGGTGTGCAGCAGAATACGCTACTTATTGAAAAAATCTTTTTAAAAGCCCTAACTCGGAAAGGGCTTGCCAAAAGTTTTTAATATTAAGGTTAACTTTTATATAAGGATACTAATATATCGTGTCATTTCATAAAATAGATACATAAAGTATAAAAGTATTGCTTAAAATTGCCAGCTGATCCGACGGGCCGTTTCGGCCGTTTCCAGGTACTAAATTTCCTGTTCTCTGATTGGT
>JABUQX010055292.1:62500-82467 GCA_015478945.1 Trachelipus rathkii
ATAAAAATGTTAACAATAATACGTAAAATACGAAAAACAATGGTGGTCCGATTCACCCCTTCATCAATTTTTATGGCGGGGTGAATCGGACCAAGTTAGGCCCCGTGATTTTGCCACTAATACTGTTTGGAACAAAAATTTACTTTGCCAGTTTAAAGCTAACATACCCGAGTGTATACACTGAAAAAATAATTAAAATCCATCCACAATTTTTCATTTTATAACAAAGTTAAAAAAACTCACATTTTTCAAAAGTGAAATTCTATTGAAGGGCATTTTGTACCTTAATTTATTATATTTTTTAAAAATATAAAAACTCTCTAGAATTAAAGATGATCTAAATAAAACTTGTAGTACTACCGTGTGGATATTAATTAAATGAGCAAAAAAAAAAAAAAAATTTTATATATATTTTTTATTTTATTTAGAGTGGACCGAATCACCCCTCTAAAAAAAAAAGGTGGGCCTGGTCACCCCACCCGACGCTACTCTAAAAAATAATAATGAAGCATAAAAAAAATAAAATGATTTGTCTTTAGGAAAAAAAATTACAGCTTCTTAAAGTTAAAAATTTTCCCATATGCTTTCTTATAAAAAAAATTAGTGGGCTTCGTGCTCATTTTAGGACCATCCTAGTTCAGGTTATGATAAGATTTGTTAAGTATACATAGATTTTCTCTGTGTATACCTAACAAAATTTATATCATAAACTTGCCCACCCCTGGCCCAGTTACTTTGCAGTGGTGGGTGGGCTCTCTGGGTACTTTGGCGGGTATTACTGCCCCTTCCAGTGTCCTAAAGACGCAAAAACTGACTTTTGAATTCCCACCCATAAGTCCCTTCAATTAATTGTATAATGTTGCCCTTCCCTTTTCCCATCACAGCCCTATGGGCCATCCGGTGCCTCTTCTGGTGCCTCTTCCTGCATGGGTTTTCAGTTCACCCCACACTTCCTCCCCGTGGATGAGGGTACAGTTTAAAAACCGGTCATTTAACCGCTCACCTCTGACCGGGCCGCCAATTGTAGGGAACCTTGAAGCCCTGGCCTAACCACAGTGGAGGCTGTTCTGCCCTTGTGGTATAATCTCATACCTTGCCGTGAAGACTATAGGTGCCGTGTGGTTAAAACGGGTGGGTCACCGAGTAGAGTTTCTGGAGGGACTGCCCGAGGCCAGCATCCACAGCCCACCCTACGGGGTGGGGTCCGGGTGGTTGTTTGGGTTTCTGGACTGTGACCTGCTGTGAGAAGAGGATTACCCTTCCTTATGAAAATATACGCCTTTCCAGGCCATCCTGTTATTTACGTTTATATCTCATTTGCATTATTGTTATGTTGTTCATCCCATGGAGACGAAGTTTGTGGTAAAATTTTTATGGAAAAGCCCTTGAACGAAATAACGTGTTTAAACCAAGGTGAGCTGAACAACAACAACAACAACAATAATTACCATCTATCAGGTACCCAGCCTGACCCTACCATGGTCCCTACTACTTCTAGACCTGGTACCTATGATTTGCTTTCTTCTTCTACACCGGAGGGTCCTTCGCGAAATTTCATCGATTCGTCGACCAGCAAACCCCGAACACCTCAGGTGCCCCAACGGTCCGGGCAATCCCGCAAAGGCCCCCCGTAATAGTCGTTCTCATTCGTTTACTCCATATGCTGCACCCCCTCCAGGAATGTCAGCAGACATGTCATTCCCGGATGTATTAATACTACGATCCGCTACTCCAATTAACTCTTACTTGAGCACAGAAACGACAACGTCCAGAAACCATTCTCTCAGTAGAGCCACTTAAAAAAGCCCTAGGAGTTGAAGACCTCCAGTCACATTAATGAGGAATGGGATCCATTCTCGTAAAAAGCTGCTAACCGAAATCAAAGTTCCATTCTGTCATCCTTAACGTCTCCTTGGAGATGTTCCTATTATTTCTACTCCTGATGACATAAGAAACACAGCTAAAGGCACTATTCTTGTCCTATTCAGAAGGACGAAGACAACAGCTGCATGTGGAAGAACTCCAAACAGGAACAGATTTTCCGTAACAAACATTTATTAGATTTCCCCCTCGCCGGAAAACTCCTGACAAACCAAATCCCCGTTTACTACTGACCTTTAATACCCCTTATCCACCTACAAAGGTCAAAATAGGGTTTGAAAGTTACAGTGTTCGCACGTTTATCCCTCGACCCAGACGCTGCTTCAAATGTCAACGATTTGGTCATCCCCGAAAATACTGTAGGGGACAGGATGAAATATGCCCAATCTGCGGAGAATTATTTCACACTCCATGTGAAAATACCCCTAACTAGAAACTGTAATGGACCCCACAGTGCTTCTTCTTTCAAATGCCCGTCTTACCTGTTTGAAAAGGAGGTTTTAGAGCTATGTACCATACATAAATTGAGCAGGAGAGATGCTATACGCCAGCTCAATGAAAAATATCAGCCAAATCAAAATCAATCCTACGCCACAATTACAGCTGCCCCCACGCCTCCGCGTGTTAATCGGCCAACACAACCCTATCCTAATAGAACTTCTCTCTTAAATTCCGTTGAAACTCAAGCAAGTACTGCAACCAGTCTACCTGTACTGCCTACACTACCAACCTCTCAAAGAGTACAAAAGCAGCCCTTGATTCAATCTCCCGTCCAAAAAAGCCATCAACAAGCCTACTCTGAATATTAACTCTCAACAAGCTAGCAATGAAACTAAGCTAGCTCATGCAATACAAAATTTGGAAAACACTCCCTGCCAGACACACTGTCCCATACTCACCCAAATTGTTCACCAAAACTTATGCAAGGAGGACGTCTCTTGTCCCTTAATCGCCTCCCTATACTAAAACCCCTGTAAAGATGTTCAAAAACACACAGAAAAGAATAGTCGCCAAGTTAAAGATTATTCGTTAAAATATGAGCAACCGAATTTTTAAATAAAAACACAGTAACCCCAGATGTAAAAAAGCAACTCAGAGGAGACCTCGCCATAAGTCTACTTCTGAGGCAAAAGCAAAGGCTTCAAAAGACTGTACCCAAACAATCCCAACTAATGAACAACTCACCAACCAACCATCTAATAGTCTACAAGACAGTTTTAGTTCTTCTGATTCTTCTTATAACTCTTCTCCCGAGTTTCCTTTATCAGCTCTCTCTAAGGGATTCTATACCCTAGAAGATGAATTGGATAACAGCTCCCAAATGGAGCTTGATACGATGACCCATTCTCTTTCTAAAGCTTCCTGCACTTCCGAGGAAAGGTGAATGGAAAAACTGTTCAACGTAAACGTGCGCAAACGCTCTTAGCTTCTGGGTCTGTGGAGGCATGAAGATAGACCCAGAGGTCCCCATTCTTCAATCAAACTGTCCAATTTCCCAAAATCACCCGCATGATGAAGTACTGGAAAAATCTCCAGAATCAGACCTTGCCAATTCATCGAATCCCATATTGGAAATCGATGTTATAACCCCAATACATTCTCAAAAAGACAATACCCTTCCAGATACAGCTTCCTTCCCCATTTCCATGGAAACAACTCTATGTCCCTCCCACATTTCTGAATCTGCTTGTAAAGAGGATTCTGATACTGCTCTCAATAACAAATATGAGCATTACGAATGCTCTTCTATTAACCAACCAAACTCACATAAGTTGGATTTAGTTGAATTCTACTTATCTCGCCGTCATGGTGAAGCTCTTTCACCAAATACATCTGAAAATTCCTCCCTAAAAGAGGTCATACAACCTAATAAATCTCTGGTGTATGACTACCCTCTTCCCCCAGGTTTTGTTCCCCATCCTCGCCGAGACCCACGTCTCAACCTTCCCTCTCAATCTGAACCCACCTCTAACATTCCCCCCAGTCACATAGAGACAATTGTCTCTAATAGACCACCATCATAATATTCATAACTCACCATGACTACTTTCCTTCAATGGAATTGTCGTGGCTATAACTCTAATTTCGAAGAACTTGTTCAACTAATAAACATAGGTACACCAAAGTGTATATGTTTGCAGAAACTTCGACTATGTCATCGTGACTTCTTTCAACCATCTGAATATAAATTGCCGTTAACTTCTATAGAAAGAGTTGACAATGATAGAGGAGGGGCAGTAATACTCATTCACAAATCTATCCCTTATTCCCCAGTCCCTCTCCAAACCAAACTTCATGCAGTAGCGGCAAGAATTCACTTGTCCATCGACATTACTATATGCTCAATCTACTTAGGCCCCGAGTAGTGAATTTAACTAAGGTCGACTTAGAGATCTTCCCTCAAAACAGCTCCCTGCTCCGGTTGTTATACTAGGTGACTTCAACCTCCCCACCCCTTATGGGTGACTCTGTCACTTCATCTAAGTCCAAAATCTTAAGATCTTCCAACCCCCTTTTCCCTGGGATGCCTTAACACAGGACTCCCAAACCTACTGAACGTTTAGATTACCACACACTTCTCTTTGATTCGATATTCCTTTGTTCCCATTCCTTATGGTTCGTTTTACCTGGTGCCCGCTTTGATTATTTATTCGGCAGTGATCATTACCCAATAGCATTAAATGAGCTTGTTCCCAAGCCCAAGCCAAAAAACCAACTCAGCTGGCGTTATGATCGAGCGGAGTGGCTCCTTTTTATCAGGCCCACGCTATCCCTCTTTCTCCTTTCAATAAACGATTTCCGACTGTTGATGATGCCTTTTGCTTCTTCCAGAAAGTAGTCATCTCTGCAGCGGAAGCTTGCATCCCGCAGTCTTCCTCAGGCAAGCGGTCGGCAACCCCTTGGTGGTCCCAGAGTGCGCACAAGCCAACCCGAGAGAAAGAAGAAACTCTACAGGCAATACAAAAAGGACCCGCACCACCCCAAACATGATTAATTTATAAAGCAGCCGCAGCGAAGATCTCGGCGAATTAATCGGCTAAAACGCGTAAACAATATTTTCGAACTACATATCGACTGTTAAACTCCCACAACTCCCCTTCCTTTAGTGTGGAAAAGTTACACAGAAAATATCTCGTCGCTCCCATGACTCTTCACCCACAGCCCTCCGTTATGGGCCTGATATAAACGATACGATCTCTGCTCCTGCTGGTAGCGGATGCGTTAGGTTATTGCTTTGCTAGCCATTCGAGTCATTCCGCTACACTGAAGCCTTCCAAAAACTTAAGAACTGACACAGCACTGCCAGACTTTCAACCAGCAAAAGGGTTAAGATTCATTACCTACAAACCGTCTTCTTACATTGCAGAGTAATCAAACCTTGCACTGGGCGAGTAGCAAAAGACGGTGCTCTGAGGTTCCAGACATGATTCCGTATATCATGCTTTTCCGTCATATACATCCCTCGCATCAGATTTTGCTGGATCATATATAACAGAAGGTGGATCGAATCACTCTTTTCCATTCTATTTTGGACTTACAGCTTTTGTAATTTCCTATCCCAAAACCTGGGAAAGACCAAGCTGGCGGATAACCAAAGACCAATCTCACTGACCTGCCAAAAAAGTAAAATTAATGGAGAAAATGGTTTCAGGCCGCTTGCTCCCTTTCTGGGAGAGTCGCCAAGCTTTCAACTTCCAGGTTGGGCTTTTCGCAAAAATCGTTCGACCGCGGGTCCATTGTTAAAATTAGACCATGACATCCGGGAAGCCTTCTCAACTGTGGGGTGGATTCTCGGTGTCTTCTTTGACCTTGAAAAAGCTTATATACAACGTGGAGACTTGGGGATTCTCTTAAACTCCATTCGCTTGGTTTTCGCGGACAACTCCTCCTTTCATTAAATGTCTTTTGTCAAACAGATCCATCCAAGTTCGGTGCTCCTTCTATTCTGTCACTCCACTTTACTCTGGATGAAGACGATCCGCAGGGTAGTGTTTTAAGTGTACTACTATTTGCTCTCGGATTAATGACATTGTTACTTCTATCCCAGCCACGGTTAATTTTTCTCTCTATGTTGATGACCTTGCGTTATATATAGCCGTTGCCAAAGGCTGCCCTTTCTCGAACGGCAACTTCAACTAGCTATTGAGAATATTTCACAAATGGGGTAACTCCATGGCTTCCATTTTTCTCCCACCAAAAACCTCAGCAGTGCTTTTCAAGAAAAAAGGGAATCGAAGAACTTGCCACCTCTTCCAGCGAACCTAACCTTATATGGTTTCCCCATTCCTGTAACTTTACAGGTCAAATTTCTAGGGCTCATCCTAGACGACCACTTAACATATGCACCGCATATTAAATACCTAAAAAACTTGTCACCGCGCTCTTGACCTGTTACGTCATCTCGCCTCCAAAATCTTGGGGTGTTGATCGCAAGTCCCTTTTACGTCTATATATTGCCCTAGTTCGACGGAAGCTTGACTATGGCTGTGAAGTATAGGTCAGGCCTCCCCTACTCTACTGCATCTGTTGGATCCCATACAAAACGGCAGCGATCGTAATCTCCACTGGAGCCTTCCAATCGTCCCCTCGGGTAAGCCTTGAAGTTGAATCCAATGTGATGCCACTCTCTCTCGAGAGGAATACATCATTGTGTACAAGTTATCTTCGTTTCAAACCCCAATACCGTCTACCCTGACACCGATCTGCAGGAGGTGCCTCAGAACCTTAATTACTGGCCATTTTCGGATCACGTTCATAAACATCCTTAATTTTTCCTTAATATTTCCGCTTTACAAAAGGGTGCTGCCTTTCTCATACGATGAAGGATACACACCTTGGTTGTTCCCCGCTCCACCATTTCGTGGCTCTGGACCTCTCTCTTCCAAATCAAGCCATTCGCGCCTGTTAAAGGCATCATTCTTGTCTCATTCCACAAGTTCATGATGAGTTTACTCCAGTATTTACTGATGGCTCTAAAACGGGAACAGTTTGGGCGCATCTGCTGTCTTTCCTGATCGCAACCTTTCCCAATACCCTCCCCCCTCATGTTCAATTTTCACAGCAGAATTATGAGGCTATAATAATTGCGCTTTTCTCGAATTCTTATGCACTTAACCAAGATCGGTAGTCTTATGGTCATTTATTCAGATTCGCTCAGCGCGCTACAGAGCGCTTAAAACCCCTTATTCTAAAAAATACCAATGATCTGCTTGTGCAGCAATTTCTCGGCTGCTCCACTCCCGTAAGAAACAATTTATTTTATGTTGGACCCCTTCTCATGTAGGGTAAACTGGCCAATGAAAATCGCTTGACCAGAAGAGGCCAAAATGGGCCCACCTCCTCATTTAGGAGTTGTTCCAGTTACCTCCCGGATGACCATCGACAAGGCTAACTCCCATCAACTGATTATCATCCTGCTCTCCGACAAGGTTTTCGATCTTATTGGAAAGAGCGCTGGACGAATGATTAGAGAGGAGCGAAACTTAGAAATATAAAAGCCGATATCGGGGAGTGGTCATCCTCCCACCGACGAAAACGCTATACACGAGGTGATACTTGCACGCCTCCGTATTGGCCATACTAATATCACCCACAGTCACTATATGTTACGGAAACCCCCCTCCCATTAGCAAATTTTGTCGAGGTCATACCCCGCAATCTGTTCGCCATATCTTGCATGATTGTTCCCAGCGGACTCTATTCGCCGCCGTTATTTTCCTACTTTACGATCCATACACCTTCTGCAAAAAGATTATCCCATATTTATCCGAATCTTCCCCCACATTTATAGTAATGCTATTTTCTGTTCTACAAGAAGTGATTATTTCTCCATAATATTTGAATTGTTATGTAAATACTAGACTATATACTGCAAAGGAATACACTTTATGTTTTAGGTTTTGTTGTATTTTAAGTGGACTGAATATTCATTTCTCTATTTAAATCTTTTTTGACGTTTGAAATATGTAAGATCCAGGACCCGCCATGGTGTTGATTTTTTCAAACCAGTGTGGCCGCTTTGTGAGCCGTGGTGGGTCCTGTACAATGACTCAAAAAAAAAAAAAAAATATTCATAACCTGAACTAGAGGGCCTGAAATGAGACCTAACCTGGATGGATCAAAAATGAAAAGTCTATGGGAGTTTTAACAACTTTGGATAAACTTTTCTTTAAACTTTTAAACTTTTTTTCCTAAAGAGACTGCCAAGTGTTTGTTTTTTTTATTCCTCATTACTATTTATTAAGAGTATATCTAGTGATTTTTATAAAATTTGGGGGTGAAGCCCCTATTACCTAATATATATTTTCATAGGGTTATATTAATTTTTTAATTTTATTTTATTGTATTGTACGTAAAAAAAAAAAGTAATAATTGAGTTCAACAAATTCTAAAAAAATCTACCTATATTTTTTTCAAATTAATCTATGTTTTGATATTCCTGGAAGCAATGCTGCCAAATATACAATATTTTTATAAGGACAGTATTCATGGTCCTAAAATGAATTTAAACAAAAATTTTTTTTGGTAGATTGATTAAATTTATATGAGAGGTTTGGCACCACCGTTTTAGTACTTTTACATAGGGATGAAATATACAGTATTTATATAAAAAAACAGATTATGGGAAAAACATTGATATTTCGTCAATCTGTTGCATAAAAACTTCAACTACCAAAAAAAAACTTCAATTGGAAAATTTTTTAGATCACTTTTCACACTATAGTTTCATAATATTTCTGTTGGTTATATTCCATATTCTTCCCATTCCTCACAATTTGTAAAGTAGCCTATGCTGTAAAGTGCGATAGAGTGGAGTTCCGCCGTCAGGTTGACCTATAAAGAGGAATATGAAAAGACAGCTAAAGAAGCCGCCACTGGATGTATTCGATATTTAATTACAAATGCTAGTTGACAACTTTTACATAAATAATAATATCTTGCAACTATTTCGTATATAAGAAACGTTTAAACATATCTCTACTCATTATACTCCAAGTGCTCCAAAATTTTCCTTGACTAAAATAAATAATAAAAAACATCATTTTATCTTTGTTATCAATAAGGAAAGGTGAAAAAATGAAAGCCCTCCAGAGCCCACCTTCTAACCATCCCAGTAAACAAATTTTCTTGGCCAGTTTTCACCAATTTAAATGACATCATACAATTTGACATTTTACAAGTGAAATTTATATTTGTATTAAACAACTTCCAAAACTATTTATTTATATAGCCAAAGTTATGAACACAATCAATTAATTTTCTAAATATCTGCCAAATATGTTTACCAGGTCCCTGCTTTTGCTTTCATTTTTCCCTTTTCTTTTACTTTATTCAAAATAAAAATTACAAAAACAAAGGTACACAAAAATATAAAAACATTTGCACATTTTCTTTTTTCTAAAATAAAATAAAAATATTTTTCCTTTTCTCTAAAACAAATAATAAAATTATTTCATTCTAAACTAAACCTACTAAATATGTACATTAAACTTAAAAAAAAAAGTTTATGACTGTTTAAGAAAAGCTATTTTCTCTTCTAAAATATGAAGTTGTTTTTCGGTCTCTTTGACAATATTTCTCTTAACTTCTTCACCCTCTTTAATCTCAGCTGCTAATTTCCTTTTTTTTTTTTGGCACCTTCCTTTTAAGTATGCCTTATACTCTGAAGAAGCATTGCGGCAGTATGACCATCTCATTTGTAATACAATAATCAACCCCTCCAGTATTTTTCATTTCTTCAGCAATAACTCTTTTAGCAAACAAGTGACCTCCTTCACGAAATTTTTCTTGCTAGATAATGTTTTGTTTGTCGGAAGAAACCTCTTCTCGACAGAAGCAATCCCATGAAAATAAAGAGAAAGAATCAAAGTTAAAAAGTTTTTTGTTTCTTTTTGTTTTTAAAAATTTCAATGAAAAGTTGATCGAGTCTATCTTCCTTCTCATCAAATTTTTCAGAAGTTCAAGGACATAGGAATTAGATATCAAAAGTTCACAATCCTTTTTGATTATATCAGCCATCGAACCAGCAATTCGCTTGATATCAATGAATTTTTCAACACACATATTAATTCTTTCAGAGTTATTAGAAAGCATTACCTTCGGTGACAAACAACTTAATGCCTTTGTGATGGAATATTTAAGAGGACTTCTTTCTACTAACTTCTGGATAAGTACTTGCAAGAATAACATACAATCTTCTCTAAATTTTAAAATTTCTGGAGTTTGCAGCCTTCGAGGTGCATTCCTAATTCCCTCTTTTGCTGTATGACACAGGTCCATATTTTTTGCATTTATGAAATTTTTTTTATCTTTAAAGTTAATTTTCATTAAAACTTTGACGTCTGAATAATAAATGTCCGGTTTTAGAATTCTTTTCATTAACGTTTTAACTAAGTGACTGATCATACAAGGAGGGTGTCAATGGGTCTTCATGTTGAAACTTCAATAGAAATCCTTCCAACTGACGAGCTACTGCTTGGAAAAACCCCAACTTTGCATGTAATAAGGGATCCTTTAAATATGATTTCACCTTTCCAAACACTTTTGAATTTTTCAATTCCCCAACTTCTTCCACGTACTTTTGAAGTCTTGGAAGCAATCGAATGGCTGTTGTTGTGGCATTTACATTTTCAACCCAACTTGTCAAACAAAATTTAGCAGGAAACTCTTCAGAGCTGTTATTTTCCATGAATGATTCCCCTTTCTAGTTGGAAAAATCGTTAAATAAATAATAATAAAGGCTTAAGTATTCTAATAAATCCCACTTTGTAGTTTTATTACCAGTTTTGAGAGCTCCATGGACAATATGCAAAGAGCAACTTCCAAATTCAACAATCTAGGAGCATCGAATCAGGTATTTAATTCTCTTTACACAAACAAACATTTTTCCAGGTTCACATTAGTCCATTCCATTGAAATACATCGTCACTTTAATGAGGGTTAACAGACGGGATCCAAGCCCTGCTTCGAGATTTTCCAAAAGATTAACTACAGCTCAAGTGTTACGTTAAGGAACTTGAAAGAAGAAGTAGATAACGGATGTGATTAGACGTACCCATAGTTAAGTCTTCAAACCTCACATGTATATCCATTTGAGTTCTTTGTGCAATTTTTATTTAAAGCCTCATCATAGGATATTGATATATTTAGTATTTCTCAATACACTTTCGCATTTTTTTTTAGTAAAGGAGCTTTAAAACCAAATACACATAAATTACTTAAAGTTTTATCTTGCTCACACCAAAGGACTAGCATCTTGCGAATCAGAAAATCTAGCTAAATTGTTTTTGGCAACCAATCAGAAGCTCATTGGAAATATTTGAGCTTGATAACAGTCAAATCCACATTATTTCAGCTTTCTTTACATCTTTTGCTTGCTTAAAAGAGACATCCAAGTAGAACCAACTGAGGGTCCCCTGAGAACAAGAACTGGAGCAGAATCTTTTTGAAAAATCTCAAGCAGGGCTTGGATCAGCTGTTAAACCTCATTAAAGTGACGAAGTATTTCAATGTGGATGACCTAAATGTACAACTGGAAAAATGTTGTCTTTGTGAAAGCAGAATTAAAGACCTGTGCCCGAAAGTTCCAAGATTGATTGAATTTTCGGAAGTTGCGTCTTTGCTATTGTCCATGGAGCTTCTCAAAACTGGTAATAAAACTTACAAATGGATTTATTAGAATACTTAAGCCGCTTATTATTATTATTTATTTAACGATTTTCCAACTAGAAGGGAACATTCATGAAAATAACAGGCTCTGAAGAGTTTCCTGCTAAATTTTGTTTGACGAGTTGGGTTGAAAATTTAAATGCCACAACAACAGCCATTCGATTGCTTCCAAGACTTTGAAAGTACGTTGAAGAAGTTGGGGAATTGAAAAATTCAAAAGTGTTTGGAAAGGTGAAATCATATTTAAAGGATCCTTATTACATGCAAAGTTGGGGTTTTTCCAAGCAGTAGCTCGTCAGTTGGAAGGATTTCTATTGAAGTTTCAACATGAAGACCCATTGACACCCTACTTGTATGATCAGTCACTTAGTTAAAACCTTTAATGAAAAGAATTCTAAAACCGGACATTTATTATTCAGACGTCAAAGTTTTAATGAAAATTAACTTTAAAGATAAAAAAAATTTCATAAATGCAAAAAATATGGACCTGTGTCATACAGCAAAAGAGGGAATTAGGAATGACCTCGAAGGCTGTAAACTCTCCAGAAATTTTAAAATTTAGAGAAGATTGTATGTTATTCTTGCAAGTTACTTATCCAGAAGTAGTAGAAAGAAAGTCCTCTTAAAATTCCATCACAAAGCCATTAATTGTTGTTTGTCACCGAAGAGTAATGCCTTTCTAATAACGTCTGAAAGAATTAATGTGTGTGTATGAAAAATTCATTGGATATCAAGCGAATTTGCTGTTCGATGGCTCGATATAATCAAAAAGGATGTAACTTGATTCAATTCCTATGTTCGTTGAAGCTTCTGAAAAAGTTTTGATGAGAAGGAAGAAGATAGACGTCGATCAACTTTTTCATTGAAATTTTGTAAAAATAAAGAGAAAAGAAACAAAAACTTTGTTAACACTGATTCTTTCTTTATTCATCGGAATGCTTCTGTAGAGAGAGGTTTCTCGACAAAACAAAACATTATCTACAAGAAAATTTGCGTGAAGAGTCACTTGTTGCTAAAAGAGTTATTGCTGAAGAAATGAAAAATACTGGAGGGGTTGATTATTGTATTACAAATGAGATGGTCATACTGCCGCAATGCTTCTTCAGAGTATAAGGCATACTTAAAAGGAAGGTGCCAAAAAAAAAAAAAGGAAATTAGCAGCTGAGATTAAAGAGGCTGAAGAAGTTAAGAGAAATATTGTCAAAGAGACCGAAAAACTTCATATTTTAGAAGAGAAAATAGCTTTTCTTAAACAGTCATAAACTTTTTTTTTTAAGTTTAATGTACATATTTAGTAGGTTTAGTTTAGAATGAAATAATTTTATTATTTGTTTTAGAGAAAAGGAAAAATATTTTTATTTTATTTTAGAAAAAAGAAAATGTGCAAATGTTTTTATATTTTTGTGTACCTTTGTTTTTGTAATTTTTATTTTGAATAAAGTAAAGAAAAGGGAAAAAATTAGAGCAAAAGCAGGGACCTGGTAAACATGTTTGGCAGATATTTAGAAAATTAATTGATTGTGTTCATAACTTTGGCTATATAAATAATTTTGGAAGTTGTTTAAAAAATTTTCAATACAAATATAAATTTCACTTGTAAAATGTCAAATTTGTAGGTGATTCATTTAAATTGTGTGAAAACTGGCCAAGAAAATTTGTTTACTGGGATGGTTAGAAGGTGGGCTCTGGAGGGCTTTCATTTTTTCACCTTTCCTTATTGATAACAAAGATAAAATGATGTTTTTTATTATTTATTTTAGTCCAAGGAAAATTTTGGAAGAACAGGGAAAACACAGGGAAAATAAAATTATGAAAATTATATCAAGCATCAACTTTGGTTACACCTTGAAAACAAATATAAAGATTATATATAACAACAAGAAAAATGAATGGCATTAAGAAAAAAATTACTTTCAAAGTTGTGAATAATCACATAGGCTTTTCTTTAAGACATTAAGAATATAGCTATATACTCCAACTGACCGGAACTCCACTCTATCGCACTTTACAGCATAGGCTACTTTACAAATTGTGAGGAATGGGAAGAATATGGAATATAACCAACAGAAATATTATGAAATATAGTGTGAGAAAGTGATCTAAAAAATTTTGCAAATTTGAAGTTTTTTTTTTGGTAAGTTGATTGTTATGCAACAGATTGACGAAATAAATCCAGTTTTTCCCATAATCTGTTTTTTTACTATAGCTATATGCTGTATACTTTCATCCCTATGTAAAAGTACTAAAACGGTGGTGCCAAACCTCTCATATAAATTTAATCAATCTACCAAAAAAAATTTTTGTTTAAATTCATTTTAGGACCATGAATACTGTCCTTATAAAAATATTGTATATTTGGCAGCATTGCTTCCAGGAATATCAAAACATAGATTAATTTGAAAAAAATATAGGAGATTTTTTTAGAATGTTGAAACTCAGATCATTACTTGGTTTTTACGCTTACAATACAATAAAATAAAATTAAGAAAATTAGATTATAACCCTTATGAAAAATATTATATTAGGTAATAGGGGCTTCACCCCCAAATTTTATAAAAATCACTAGATATACTCTTAATAAATAGTAATGAGGAATAAAAAAAACAAACAAACTTGGCAGTCTCTTTAGGAAAAAAAGTTTAAAAGTTTAAAGAAAAGTTTATCCAAAGTTGTTAAAACTCCCAGTAGACTTGTTCATTTTGATCGCCAGCCAGGATTAGTCTCATTTCAGGCCCTTCTATCAAGTTATGATATTTTTTTTTTTTTTTTTTGATGTTCATTGTAACAGGATCCACCACGGCTCACAAAGCGGCCACACTGGTTGAAAAAATCAACACCATGGGTGGGTCCTGGGATCTTACATATTTCAAACGTCACAAAAAAGATTTAAATAGAGAAATGAATATTCAGTACGTAAAATAAACCAAACTAAACATAAGTGTATCCTTGCAGTATATAGTCCTAGTATTACATAAAAAAATCTGATATTATGCGATGATGATTCACTCTTGTAGAAACATGGAGATACAAGAAAATAGAGTTATTACTAAAGTGGGAAGATTCGGATAAGATATGGGATTAATCTTTTGGAGGGTGTTATGGATCGTAAAGTAGGAAAAAGATAACGGCGGCGAATAGAGTCCAACCTTGGGAACAATCAATGAAGATATGGCGAACAGATTGCGGGTATGACTTCGACAAAATTTGCAAATGGAGGGGGGTTTCCCGTTACATATAGTGACTGTGAGTGATATTAGTATGGCCCAATACGGAGGCGTGCAAGTAATCACCTCGTGTAAGCGTTCGTCGGTGGGAGGATTGACCCACTCCCCCGATGGATCGGCTTTATATTTCTAAGTTTCCTTCCTCTCTGATCATTCGTCCAGCGCTCTTGCCCATAAGATCGAAAACCTTGTCGGAGAGCAGGATAGTAATAGGTTGATGGGAGGGTTAGCCTGGTCGAATGGCATCCGGGAGGTACCTGAACAACTCCTAAATGATGGAGGTGGCCATTTTGCCCTCTCTGTCAGCGATTTCATTGCCAGTTACCCCTACATTAGAGGGGGTGTCCAACATAAAATAATTTGTTTCTGACGGAAATGGAAGCAGCCGAAGAAAAAATTGTTGTACAGCGAATACCATTGTATTTTTAGAATAAGGGGTTTAAGCGCTTGTGTAGCGCGCTGAGCGAATCTGAAAAATGACATAAGTAGATCTTGGTTAAAGGATAAGAATTCGCAGGAAAGCGCAAAATTATAGCCAATAATTTCTGGCTGTGAAAATTGAAGCGATGAGGGGAGAGGGTATGGGAAAGTTGCGATCAGGAAAGACAGCAGATGCGCCCACACTGTTCCCGGTTTTAGAGCCATCAGTAAATACTGAGGTGAACTCATCATGAACTGTGGAATGAGACAAGAATGATGCCTTTAACAAAGCAGCAGAATGGCTTGATTTGGAGAGAGAGGTCAGAGCCAAGCAAATGGTGGGAGCGGGGAATAACCAAAGTGTGTATCCTTCATCGTATGAGAAAGACAGCACCTTTTGTAAAGGGATATTAAGGAAAATTAAGATTATTGAACGTGTATCGAAAATGGCCAGTAATTCAAGGTTCTTGATGCACCTCCTTGCAGAATCGGTTCAGGGGCAGACGGTATTGGGGCTTGAAAACGAAGATAACTGTGTACACATGATTATTCTCTTCGAGAGAGAGTGGCAACACATTGGCTTCAACTTCAAGGCTTACCCGAGGGGACGATCGGAAGGCTCCAGGAATACGGATCGCCTCGTTTTGATGGATCCAAACAGATGCATAGAGTAGGGGAGGCCTGACCATTTACTACACAGCCATAGTCAAAGCTTCGATCGAACTAGGGCGATATAAGACGTTAAAAGCGACTTGCGATCAGCCACTCCAAGATGGAGGCGAGATTGACGTAACAGGTTTCAAGAGCCGGTGACAAGTTGTTTTAGGTATTTAATATGCGTGCATTATGTTAAGTGGTCGTTCTGGGATGAGCCTAGAAATTTGACCTGTCGAAGTTACAAGGAATGGGCAAACCATATAAGTTAGGTTCGCGTGAAAGAAGGTGGCAAGTTCTTCGATTCCCTTTTTTTCTTGAAAAGCACTGCTGAGGTTTTGGTGGAGAAAAATGGAAGCCATGGGATTTACCCCATTTGAAATATTCTCAATAGCTTAGTGAAGTTGCCGTTCGAAAAAAGGCAGCTTGGCACCGGCTATATAATAACGCAAGTTCATCAAACATAGAGAGAAAATTGACCGTTGCTGGGATAGAAGTAACAATTTCATTGAATCGAGAGAAAATAGTAGTACACTTAAAACCACTACCTGCGGAACGCCTTCATCCAGAGTAAAAGTGGCGTGACAGAATAGAAGGGCACGAACTTGGATGGATCTGTTTGACAAAAAGACATTTAATGAAAAGAGGGAGTTGTCCGCGAAAACCAAGCGAATGGAGTTTAAGGAGAGAATCCCAGTTCTCCACGTTGTATCATAAGCTTTCAAGGGTAAAAGAAGACACCAAGAACCATCCCACCAGTTGAGAAGGCTTCCCGGATGTCATGTTCTAGTTTTAACAAGGGGTCCGCGGTCGAACGATTTTTGCGAAAGCCAAACTGGAAGTTTGAAAAAGCTTGGCGACTTTCCAGAACAGGGAGTAAGCAAGCGGCGAAACCATTTTCTCCATTTAATTTACAGGTATGGCAGGTTCAGTGAGATTGGTCTTTGGTTATCCGCCAGCTTCGGGATCTTTCCCAGGTTTGGGATAGGAATTACAATAGCTGTAGTCCAAATAGATGGAAAAGAAGAGATTCGATCCAGATTCTGTGGATATAGACCAGCAAAAAAATGCGGGATGCGAAAGGGAAGGTATAGACGGAGCAGATATACAAATCATTGTCTGGACCAAGAGGCACCGTCTTTGCTACCGCCAGGTGCAGTTTGATACTCTGCAAGTGTAAGAAAGACGGTTGTAGGTATGAACTTCTTCCCCTTTTGCTGTTGAAAAGTCTGGCAGTGCTGTTCAGTTCTTAGTTTTTGAAAGGCGTTTCAGTGTAGCGGAATGAACTCGAATGGCTAGCAAAAGCTATAACCTAACGCGTCCGACTACCACCGAGGAAGCAGAGATCGTATCGTTTATATCAGGCCCATAACGGAGGGACTGTGGGTGAGTGAGTTATTGGCAGCGACGAGATATTCCTGTTAACTGTCCACACTAAAGGAAGGGAGTTGGGAGTTAACAGTCGATATGTAAGTCCGAAAATATTGTTTACGCGACGATTAATTCGCCAAGATCTCGCTGCGGCTGCTTTATAAATAATCATGTTGGGGTGGTGCGGGGTCTTTTTGTATTGCCTGTAGAGTTTCTTGCTTCTCTCGTTGGCTTGTGCCGCACTCTTGGCACCAACCAAGGGCGTTGCCACACGCTTGCCTGCAGGAAGAGCTGCGGGATGCAAGCTTCCGCTTTGCCCAGAATGACTACTTCTGGAAGAAGCAAAAGGCTTCATCAACAGTCGGAAATCGTTTATTGAAAGAAGAAAGAGGGATAGCTGTGGCCTGATAAAAAGGAGCCCACTTCGCTCGATCATAACGCCAGCTGGAGTTGGTTTTTGCATTGGCTTGGAACCAAAGCTTCAATTTAAAGCTATTGGGTAATGACCACTGCCGAATAAATAATCAAAGCGGGACCAGGTAAAAAGATCATAAAAGAATGGGAACAAAAGGAAATATCGATACAAGAAGAAGTGTGGGTATCTAAACGTTCATATGTTGGGAGTCCTGTGTGAAGGCATCCCAGGGAAAAGGAGGTTAGGAGATCTATTAAGATCTTGGACTAGATGAAAGTGACAGAGTCACCCCATAAGGTGGCGGAGGTTGAAGTCACCTTAGTATAACAACCGGAGCAGGGAGCTGTTTGAAAAGATCAGTTAAGTCGACCTTAGTAAATTCACTACTCGGGGCTAAGTAAGAGATTGAGGCATATAGTAATGTCGATGGACAAGTGAATTCTTGCCGCTACTGCCATGAAGTTTTGGTTTGGAGAGGGAGCTGGGGTGTAGAAGCGGTTATCTAACTAGGGAGATAGATCTTCTCGTGATGAATGTGAGAGTCATCTTCAACTGCGACCACTCCCATCGCTAATCCATTGTACACCGGCTATTAGCTCTTAGTAGAAGCTGTAACTTTGGCAAGTATCTATATATCCAGATGGCTTGAAAGATTATTCTACAAGCTATAGGGAGCAATAAAGTCAGAGAAATTCCTGTAAATACTATTATCACACATGGTGGTGTCGGCATGGCAGGTGATATCCTCCTGCACCCCTCTGAACCGAAACAAGTCTTCAGAAATCTTAGAGTAATAGCACGACAATTCCATTGAAGGAAAGTGTCATAGGTGATTATGAGAATATTATGAATTGGTGGAATACAGTCGATCTAAGGGGAGAACAATTGGACATTCATATGGAGGACTTAGGAGGAATATGTTATAGTATGAGAGTGGAGTTCAGTATTTAGATGAGAGGGATTAAAGGTTGAGACTGTGAGGTCTTACGTCAGCGAAGATGGGAACAAAAACTGGGAGTGGGAGAGATGAGTGAGTTGCATCACCAGAAGATTTATTGAAGGTAATGATATGAACAGATCTTTTAGGGTAAGAATGTTCAAAGAATATGTATAGATATTGTGAGAAAGAGCTTCACCTAAGAAAGGAGGGAAGAATGAGAGAATGAGCAAGAATGAGAGAGAGTAAAGTTGAATTTCAAAAAACCAAAGAGATCACAAAACAGATGATATGTGAGTTTGAGGAGAGATTGGTAATAGAAGGAGCATTCGGAAAAGCTCAGAATTTGAATATTGAAGGCACGAAGTATCAAGAATTACCTCTTTGACAAACAGATTCAGAAATGTAGGGAGAACATAGAGTGTTTCCATGGAAATGGGGAAGGGAAGCTGTATACTGAAAGGTATATAGTCATTTTGAAGAATGTAGTTGGGGATGAGATAACAGTACGAATTTACCCAGAGTAGATGGATTCGGAGATGGAAGATGGATAGGTCAGATCCTGAAGAGATTATATCCGAAGAAGTACGATTACGAGTACATGCGAGAGGAGTGAGATTTTGAGGAAAATTGGGCAGTTTGATTGGAGAAATGGAAGGACCTCTGGTCTGGAATGCTATTCATGCCTCACAACAGACCCGAGGGAAGCGACTGGGAAAATAGAGGCACGATTTGCAGAGGACGTAGATTTACGAATTAGAACAGAGCTATTCCAATTCCAGACCCTTATCTCGGGAAGTGCAGAGAAGCATATAGAAAGAGAAATGAGGTCATGCATCAAGCGTGCCATTATGAGAGGAGGGCTGGAATCCAATTCATCTTCTAGGAAAATATAAGAATCCCTTAGAGAGAGCTGATAAAGGAAACTCGGGAGGGAGAAGAGTTATAGGAAGAATCAGAAGAACTAAAACTGTCTTTGCTAGACTATTAGATGGTTGCTGTTGGATGATTAGAATGTGCATTATTGGATGATGTGTGAAGGATGAACAAGTCTATGTGAAGCCTTTGCATCTTGTCCTCAGAGAAGTAGAGCTATATATGCACCACGAAGATGAGTCTACCCTCCTGCGTTCTGCGCGCTATGGCACTTACACCAAGCATTGAGTAGATTATGCACATAATATTTATGTCTCACTCTATAAGCGTTTATTTTAATAATTTCTCCTTCCAGGTTACTGATCTCTTCCTAATAAGGATCGAAGTTACTTAGTGTATTAAAATTCAATTTCAGATCCAAAAAAACCAGAAGGGAGGCCGGTTGCCTTCACTATAAGAAAAAAGAAAATGCTATTGTGTGCAAATACTGACCATTAGCGGAAATTCCCGGAACTAATCA
>JABUQX010055293.1:0-18214 GCA_015478945.1 Trachelipus rathkii
CATTATGTTCAATTCAAAATTTGGGTGTTTAATAGTTTTCACATTTATCAATGAAACGCTCATGGTTTTCTTTGCCAACTATATATACATATATATATACTATATATATCATACACTCTCTCTCATATATATATATATGAGTATACATATATATGTTTTCTTAACTGGCAGCTCAGTAAATGATTGTTAAGAAAACAGTTTTCATCATTCAGATATTTTCTGCTCTTTGATTGCCATAACAGATATGTGTAGTGATAACTGACATGCTGCATATTGCAGTGGTCATGTAACTACAACTGTCTTTTTTTTAGTAAACATGTTTCAGATGTAATCTCATAATCATTCAATTTTAAAATAAGTACAGTTACTCATATATACAAACATTAATATAGTGTTTGGGATAGGAGTTTAAGGCTAAAAGTTTCATTGTGTTGAATACTTTAGCTGGTACAGATAAATATTTAAATCAGTATATATATATATATATACTATATATATATATATATATATATATATATATATATATACATATATATATATATATATATATATATATATCTCTCTCTCTACCCGTATATATATATATATATATATACATATATATATATATATATATATATATATATATATATTATATCTCTACATATATATATATATATATTTAAAGATAGACTATTCAGGTTAGTGGTGAAAGAAAACTTCTATTAGGTAGAAAGAGAATAATCAGTTAAAGCATAAACGTAGTCTATATGAAAGATATTTTAAAATATTCAAGGTAATAATAGGAGGAGGATTAGAGAAAATTACCTATGGATCTCCCTGAAATGAATAATGTCAATGAGAAGGCAAAGGTAGCAGAAATTGAATTTGTAATAAGGGTATTAATAAGGACCCCAAAAAGCATAGCTTTATAAATTTAAGTAAAGAATAGGATAATTAAGGGCTTAATTAAAATTGATGAAAGAAATTTGTGATATGTTAAAATAAGGAGTGGTTAACATTTTCAATGCTTATCAATGTTTACTGAGGAAAGATTGGAAAATAGTTTTGGGGACTAATAGTTCTGGTGTGCATGTAACAAATAAACTTTTAGAATTTGAAATTGTGATAAAAGAAATTAAATCTTTACTGGACCATATTGACCAAAGTGAGCTACAGGTCCTGACGGTACGTACCTATGTATGAAAGAATTCTGAAGAAGGGTAGTAACAGAGTTGCAAAATACTATATTTGAATTTTAAGTGATCTATAACATTTGGTGAGGTACCAGGACTGGGAACAGCACATGTTGTACCTATTTAAAAGAAAGGAAGGAAGGAAGATTTGGGAAATTATGTCAATTAGCTTAACATTTCTATTGGTAAAAGTTTTGGAGGTTACTGAAAAGTCATATAGAGAAATATTTAGATTGCAAGATATTGTATGAAACCCAGATTGGTTTTAGAAAGGGTAGATCATGTCAGACAAACCTTTTAGAATTTATAAAATATTTTACTTACTGCATTGACTGAGGAGATCCAGTTGATATTATTTATTTAAGATTTTGGCAAAGCCTTTGATAAGGTTCCCTACATAAGGCTGATGCAAAAGTTATTGCAGTGTGGTATCTGCATGACAATAAATATTAAAGGTCTGGTGTGGTTAGCATATACCTTAGCTATAATTTTTGCTCTTGATAGTAGTTGGTGTATATATTAAAATGTCTTTTGTACAGGATATTGACAAGTCTTAGGGTGTGATGTAGGTTGTGCATGTTGCATGAGCATGTGTTTGATAAATATTTACTATACTTTGACTGGGACAGTCTTGATAGGCCCATGTGGCTTCTTACGGTCTCTTTATTTAGTATGTTCCAAACCTAACCTGACATGACCTAATCTTAAGGTAAGAAAAATATGGTAGGCCCTATTTTAGATATGTTGGCCGACTTTACATTAATATTAAGGAAATAAATGTAGACTTCATATCTTTCAAACTGTCTTGCTATAAGTAAACATGGAGAGTCTGAGCAATTATGGGCTATGAAACAGAAGCACATTTTTTTTTCTCTTTAATTTCAGTTAATCCACAATTTCAACAATAAACCTAGTAACATCCTAATAATATCAGTAAAATATCATATAGAACTGCACTAAAATATTACAAAATAGGTCACAAAATTGCAAAACATTTGTGAAATAGAAGTAGGGTATTGTGTCAAGTACGAAACTATTTGAAAACGAATCTTTAATTCAAAGTGATTTCAAACAGGTCCCCTTTAATTAATGTAAACGATATTGTAACTGCTAGCATAGCATATATTTACAAATCTGTCAACGAACAAATCGTTATCAATACACTTTATAAGGCTATGAAATTAAAATTCACCTGCGAACCACCAAAAGTCAAAACCTAAGTGAAAGCAGAAAATATCTCTTAAGAGAAAACGTCTATACACCTTTATAAAAGTCAAAAGAAAACGCAGGTGAATATGTGCGTAAATTTCGTGTACACCTAAACAGGTGTACAAATGCTTACATATGTATGTAACATGATACGCACACACTCTCGGAGGAAGAAGAGGAGAGAGGAAGAAAAAGAAGAAAAAGAAAAACGAGAATATATATATATATAATATTTTCTGTAGTTATTATAAGGTAATATATCTATATATATATATATATATCTCTGCCATATATATATATATATATATATATATATATATATATATATATATATAATATATAAAAAAATATATAATATATATACTATAAAAAATAAAAATAAATATATATATACTATAAAAATCATTATACAAGATGTTACAAATTTTAACAGCAGTTTATTTTTATAAAAACTTATGTATGCAAGTTTGTATATATGTATATATAAATATATATATATATATATATATATATATATATATATATATAGGTAAAGCTGTAGACAGCGACCCACACATTTTGAGACCAAAAATTTTCTAAGTTCAAAAAAATTTCTAAGTTCAGAAAAGTTAAGTTAAGTTAAGTTTTTTAAGAAAATTCTTTAGTGGCAAGCTTCTGGAATTATGCCAGAAGCTTACCACCTAAACAATTTTATTAAACCTAACTAACAGCACTATAAACAAATTTTTGAGCAAAATTTTGGTCTCAACCTACTATATTCTTACAACACTGACCGTATATGTAGTTATAGATATATATATATATATATATATATATATATAATATATATATATATATATATATATATATGGTATATATATATATATATATATATATATATATATATGTATCTTTTCATACATATATATATATGTACCGGACTCGTTACATTGTATAAAATTTATAAAGGATATATGTAAGTGCTACCCAGATTTCTGGTGCACAGCTGTAAGAAAAGCTTGTACAAAAAAGTCCTGTTGCCGAAATAACTGTTTCTTTCTTTATTTTGTATAGTGTCAAGGTCACCGAGGTGCCTCTGGCTCCCAAAACGCCTGTGCCAAATGGCATAGAGTTCAGTTAGAAAATGTAGATCAGAGTGCGAACATCTTGACGCTCTCTCGGTCATAAAATTGATACTGTAATGATAATTAAATTAAAAGTATTTTAAAAGCAATTAAATTTTGAACTGTGAAATATCTTAATGTGTGTTCATGTAAAATAGTCATTAGACATAATTAATAAAGAAATAAATAAAGAACGTTTCACTATTCCAAAACTATTTTATTATTTGCTATATCAAAGTGATCTCTTGAATAGGGCCAATTAATCATTATAGAGATCAGTCTTTGTTCATAGCTTTGGTGGACCCCAGTACAAAAAAAACCCCACTTCAGTCAGGGGCACATAACAAGAAAAATAGTGAGTGATATTAGAAGTGGAAGTGCCAAAACCAAATAAGGGTGCTAAGTGAAGTGACCCATATACTGTGAAAAATTTTTTGTTAACAAAATAAAGTCTTAGTGCGTTGGTAGATAGCTCTCATAAACTTTATTACATAAGGAATAGCGTGAAGAATCCCGTTATTTTAAAAGTCGCTAGTCTTGTGAAAAAGAGCTCCATTTTCAAATAATATCTGCCGGCAAAAAAAAAACAGGCAGAAGAGAATTTAACATGCCTAGCCATAAAAAAAGATCTCCCCGGTTTAAGACCGGGAGGGGTAGGGGAAAGTCAAGTACTACAACAAAAGCATCTGCAGTTTCCCCCTCTTCCCCCAAATCTCCCATTCGAAGAGAAGAAAATGCGAACTCGGATGAGGAAGGGAGTCAGGACCTTCATACCCCGCTACGAGCAAGATCTGTTACCCCCACAGTCTCCCCCTCGTTGGGGGGGACTCCAAAGACCAGTCTGCCGATTGGCGCCATTCCAAAGTTAGATTTGCGTAATATGATGACTTGGTTACACACTACGATTAGATGATCCAAGAGAACGCGTAAGAATATTGGCTTCCGTCCTTCCCCATGATATTGTAGCAACCATCAAATTTCCATTGGGGGGAGATTGCTTTCAAAAGTTAATTGCCTCGATCGAGGAAGCTTACGCTCCCAACCTGAGAAGTCAAATTAGTGAAATTTTCAAAAAAGGAAGAAAAAAAGAAGAACTTCCTTCAGTTTACTTAGCAAGAGTTCGTGATGTTATGGGAAGAATAGGATTCGATCTGCTTGCTGAAAACAGTGCTCCTTTTGTTCATGAATTGTTTATTAATGAGCTTCCATCTCGCATACAAGAAAGTTTAATGACTCTGGCAGACGATAGCAGTCTTGAAAAAATTACAAAAGTAGCAGATAACTTATATAAGAACTTTTATAGGAATGACTACGAAACCCCCCACGAGAGAAGGGGGAGAGAATATTGGGGGGCCGTGAATCATCTTCAAGGAGAACAGTTCCCAACACACGAGAGAGGCTCATTCGAAATACAAACAACAACAACAACAATTCTAGTTTGAAAGAGGCTAAAAAGTCAGCAAGAGTTCTTTCGAGAGATGAAAGGGCTTCTCAAGTCTCTCACCAAGGTCGCAGGACAGCTGAGTGAGGCCGCGGCCAAACCGACTCGTACAGAAGAACAACCATCATTTCAAAATAGAAGAAATGCTCCTAGGGAACGTAAACAAGGCAACACTGTAAATGCTGAGTTACTCGGCGAGTTATGTAAACCACACTCCAGATTTCTCCATAGGAGTTACACCTGTCATTCGGAATTTTGTCCTATGTATTCTTTGGTATTCCCGCCAAATGGAGAAAGTCAGCAAGTCCATGAGTCACATCCCCAAAGAAGGCAGGGAAACGCATCAGATCCCCCCTCGAACAGGAGTTAGGGGGGGAGGTGAATATTTTAGATGAAAATTATCGTATTTTTAATTATGGGGATTCTGCTATAGTAAATAATTTGCATGCGTCTAATAGTAGGTTTAATAATAATATTAATATGAATAATAATAGGTATGTTTGGTATTCTAATGGGTATAATAATAATAATAGGGAGGTAGCTTTGAGTAATTTTAAGAGTAACGGGCAAAGCGCTCTATGGCATGTACAAGGAGGTTATCCTCCTTACAACGAGGCTCTGAGTATCCCGAATAGTGATGAGAGTATCGATGTAACCCATACGATACCCACGTTGGCCTCTACCGACGCACAAGATATGTTAACGACGGATGCTCCCACAGGAGAAAGTCCGGTCATAAATAATATGTCTGTATTAAATAATGTAAGAGATTATAAACTTTATACTATTATGGATAAAATATCAAAAAGAGTCTTTATTTTAGATAGTGGTAGTGAGATCAATTTACTCCCTATGGATGGAGATAATAATATATCGATTATTGGTCAAATTAAAGCAGCCAATGATACCGTAATTGACGTATACTCACGCGAAATTGTTACAATTGATTTTGGTTTAAAGAGAACTTATGATGTAGAATTTTTAACAACTAAATTGCCAATTTGCATATTAGGTATGCCGTTTTTAAAAAAAATTTCGTTTAATATTAATTTTGAAACAGATATGTTAACTGATACTCAGAGCAAGGAATGTATAAATTTGTGTGATAAAACAATTTGTAGAGATAAGGCTTTTATTCATACTCTCTCAATTTTCTTCTTCTGTAGCTCATAATGAACTTTTTAGTGATATACCTATAGTTAATAATCTGGTAGTTGAATTTAAACATTTATTTATAAATGCATATTTACCGGAAAATTTTAAGGCTCGGGAAGAGCAGCTTAAAGCTTGGGATGATTTGTTCAGAGAATTTGGGGGAGGGGGGAACGCTGAGTCGAAACTTAAGAATAGAAATGGGGGGAGGGATACTTGTGCTTTACGTGGGGGAGAGGAGACGAGCATTCCAACTGCTATCTTGAAGGAATTAGCTTCACTCTTTCCTTATAAAACTAATATAAGCGGAGTTCCAATAAAAATGAAACCTCGTCGTATTCCTCATAAACTATTCGAACAAACAAAGAGGGAGCTATTAAATTTAGTAAAAGCGAAAGTTTTAAAGAGGGCACCATCGCAATGGAGTTTTCCGTTTTGGAAAAAAATGGGGGAGGGGTACGAATCGTGTGTGATTTTAGAAAACTTAATTCTGTGGCGAAAAATGATGTATTTGCTATGCCGAATATAAATGATATATTTAGTGGGCTTCATGGGACAAAGGTATTAAGTAAGCTTGACGTCACGAACGCGTACTATTTACTGCCTTTGGCAGAAGCCGATCAACATTATTTTACTATTAGTACAATGATCGGAAATTTTTCTTTTAGACAATTACCGATGGGATTTAAAAATTCGAGCTCATGTTTCATGAGATTTTTAACTATATTACTTCAAGGCATTCCCGGTGTACACGTGTATTTAGACGATATTTTGATAGGGCAAAGATTTATCAGACCACGTGTTGGTACTTAAACAAGTATTTGAGAGATTAAATTATTTTAAAATTTGTTTAAATAAAAAAAAATGCGAATTTGGGGTAAAAAGATTAAGTTATTTGGGTTTTGACTTGACGGAAGAAGGGCTTGCGCCATTATCTGAAAAAGTTAAGGAAATAATTAATGTTCCTCGGCCGGTAACCATAAAAGAAGTACGTTCGTTTGTTGGCCGAATTTCCTTTTACCGTCAAAATATACCTTGTTTTACAAATCTAACATTGCCTTTGTATAATTATTTAAAGGGAAAAAATAGCTCTAATAAAAAAATCACGTGGTCTCCCGAGGCTGAGAAGTCTTTTGTAGATATAAAACAAGCGATTCGTCACGCCTCTCGGCTCAGGTTTCCAGCAGTTGATGCGCCTCTCAAAGTGTACATTTATGCAAATCATAAAGCTTTTAATACGGTAATTATGTCTGACGATGAGAATGGGACTCCTTTTGCTTTTTATAGTGGGTCTTTTAATACAACAGAAAAAAGATATTTGCCAGTAAATAAGCTTTTATTGGGGTTAACGAAATTATTCAAGAAATATGGGGCAATTTTAGCGGGAAAGCATGTGCGTATCTGTACGTGTTCACGGGCGTTTGTATATAAAATAAATCATGCTAATGATGTACAAAATTATAATGCTAGGGAATTGAGGGAACTCGCTATTTTGAGTACTTTTAATATCACGATGGAGTTAATTACCGAAAATCAAAATGCGTTATTAAAATATTTACTTGCAAATAATATTGCCCAAGATGAGGTAGGAGAAGATGCTGGTCCAAAATAGTGTAGTCTGTGACTCCGCCCACCGATTCACAGCGGCCAATGAGCAATCGGCTGAGAATACTATAGCCTGACGTAGGGGCTATTAACTTGGTGATGAATGAATGTGCACCGATAGATCTGTCTTGTCGAAATGAAAATAGCAGTCGCACTGAAGCGGCCATATTGGAAATTGCAAAAATAAATTTAATAACAACGTTTGATAAAAATGCAAAGATATTAGTCTCGCATTTCAAACGAGATTTGGACTTTGAAGAAATTAGACTACACCAACATTCTGATAAGTACCTGAGCGATCTGATGGCGAAGAAAGAGAAAACTACTTTGAAGTTAATAAAACAGAAATTCTTTTATGACGGAAAGGAGATAGAATTAATTGTCGATGTATCTTTAAACTATGCGCGCGTTTTTGTGCCTGAAAAGAGTGTGCAGAACGTAATCAGCGACTATCACAATAAAGGACATTTGGGGGTGAATAAAACCCTCCTTAGCATAAAAAATGAGTTTGTGTTCCAGCACATGCATAAGAAGATAAAACAGTTTATCCGCACGTGCTCAGCATGTCAAAAAAATAAAACGGTACCAGGTATAAGTCCTGATTACGGTGTTTTTAAAGAAGTAACGAAGAAGTTCCAAGCCGTTCATGTTGACATACTCAAGTTACCTAATGCAAGAGGATACAAATACCTACTTACCTTAATTGACCGCTACAGTAAGTACTTGTTCGCGGTGCCTCTTAAAGAAATAAATTCGGGAGAAATATTGAATGCATTCATTCACGAGCTCTTCCCGTTCTGTGGAATTCCTCAGGTAATTATTTCGGATTTAGGTGCGAATTTCACTAGTCGCTTGTTTGAGGAAGTTTGTAGGGCCGTGGGAATGGAGCACCGGACTACGTGTAGCTCAAATCCTAGATGTAATGGCCTCCTGGAGGTAAGTCATAGGAATTTGCTGGCTTGTCTGAGATGTATGTTGCAAGAGCATGATTTAAGCCCCTCCGACTGGCCGAGCCTCTTACCTATGGTGTTGTTCACTCTGAGACTCGCGCCGATAACAAAGAATGGTCTCAGCCCCGCAAACTTGATGTTTGGCCAAAATATAGCAATACCTAGTGGATTGGTTGATCCTGCTTCGGAAACGGCCCCAATAGAATATAATGCATATGTTAAAAAGCTAGCCGCCCTTTTGGCGCAGCCGCTGGCGCCACACACCAATTATAAAAATCGACACGTCTTTGTGCCTAAAGGGTTACATGAGGCAAAATTTGTCGTGGTGCGGCAGACACAGTTTAATGTCGGCAAACTAGCTCCCCGCTATGTCGGCCCTTTTAAAGTTATAAAAGTTAATAAACAGAACGTACTTATCGAAAAAATGGGAAACCTCATTTAGAAAATTTAAGGAACGTTCGCATATATTATAACTTAGTAGATTTAGAAAGAGAAAATAACACTTAAAAAAAAAAAAAAAAAAAAAAAAAAAAAAAAAAAAAAAAAAAAAAAAAAAAAAATTTATTTTAAATGGTAAAAACGCCTAAAGTAAAGGTGTTACATAAAAATGATTAAAAAGAGTTGCCTCCAGTAGGAGTGCTATTATTTTAGTAGAAAATTATTGTTTTACTCTCTAACTTTCGTAGTCACTGTCTCCTCTATCCTAAACTTTTTTAAAAAAATTGTCAGAAGGGGGTGTTACAGGCAACTTTTAAGATAACCATTATGTACCGGACTCGTTACATTGTATAAAATTTATAAAGGATATATGTAAGTGCTACCCAGATTTCTGGTGCACAGCTGTAAGAAAAGCTTGTACAAAAAAGTCCTGTTGCCGAAATAACTGTTTCTTTCTTTATTTTTGTATAGTGTCAAGGTCTCCGAGGTGCCTCGGTACCGAAATGCCTGGGCCAATGGGATAGGGTCAGTTAGAAAATAGATCCCGGAGAGCCAACAGCTTGCTCTCTCTCGGGATAATAACTTGTAAGGTTATCAAAGACCCATTTAAATAATAATTGATATTGTAGGAATAAATATTTCTTTTTGAACAATAGTTAAAACACTTAAATTGTGTCCTTGTAAAATAATCATTAGAAGTAATTAATAAAGAAATAACTAAAGAAGCGTTTCGCTATTCCAAAACTATCTTCTTATTTGCTATAGAAGGTGATCTTTTAAATAGGGCCAATTAAATATTATAAAGATCCATTCTTTGTACATTATATATATATATTATAATATATATATATATATAATATATATAAACTATACTATATCTATATATATATATATATATATAATTATATATCTAATATATATATATATATATATATATATATATATATATATATATATATATATATAAATATATATATATATATAATATATATATATATATATATATATATATTATATAATATATAATATATATATAATTATATATATATATATACTATATATATTATAATTTATATATATATATATATTAATATATTATTATATATTATATATATATATATAAAATTTAACAGTTTCAACCTACCACTCACGGGCCAAGCCCTTTTCAAGGAGGGGGTGTTAAATAACAAGACTTCACTGAAACGCAAATTAGCGCAGATGTAGCCACAGAACGTGGGCTGTAAAGTGAGGGAGATTAAATTGAGTAGGAAACACAGAAGATGAAGAGAATTCCACAGAACAGAGGTGGCAGAAAGAAGGAAGCACGGCAGCGAACTAGTCTGGAGTTGCTAATATCAAATCACAAAACTCATGTGCCGACACAGCACCCTTGTGCTACGAGGGGGTCTTAAAGGTGGTGGCACGCGAGTGGAAAGTTCCCTCGAGCACCTGCCCCTAACGGTACTAATAGAAAAGAGATAAAGCACCGAACATCGCCGCCGCCAAAGACTAGAGGGTCCAGTGAACTCAGAAACGAAACGGACAGTTTAAGTACAGTTTTTTACCTTGACTCGACCCTGTTCCAAAAGCCGGGTGAGAACCTGAGCAACCCCAGAAAATTAAGTGAGAGCAGTACTTCCACTACAAGACGGATGAGGACCTTGTATAACTGGAGTAAACTGTGAAGATGGAAAAAAAAGTCCTCGCAGTCTAAACAGGAACTCCCAGTTTCTTTGAGGCCTCCTTAGCAACTGTTGTGTGTGAGGTTTCCAAGACCATTTTCTTTGTTTATGTTAAGTGCAAGATGTTTAGTATTGTCAACGTTGTCAACAGGAGAGAACGGAGAGAACCGTCGAAAGGAATAGAAAGTTAGAAGGGTCTTAGAGAGGGAGGATACGAAGAAGTTGAGTTCTTTAAAGAATTGAACTTCACAGGTTCAACGACCCCACCCGGGAAATTCCTATCCAGATCAGCCGAGAATATAGAAATCGGCAAAGATTACAGACGAAAGAGGCAATTCTAGAATAAAAAGGGGAGCAGAATTGAATGAGTTGAAGAATGAAGGGTCGAGTCCTCGGCATATGAGTGGATATAGAGTTTAATGTGCAGTTGAGAAAGATCATTAATGAAAGCGTAGGAATAAAGTATGGAGATAATCACGAACCCTGAAACATTCACTATTGAAAGACAAAAGGGAAGGAGAAGTCGCCCCTCACAACAGCCGATATTCCGAGGCGATTTGAAAGAACACTAGACCATAAGTAAGCAAAGAGTAAGAGGAAACCCAAAAGGAGGGGAGCTTTGGAGAGCAGTGACGGTGCCATAAGACCCAGTCAAATGCTTTTGGATACTGTCAAGCGCCAACCGCGCAAGTCTCCCCGTATGTTCCTAAGGGAAGAAAACCATAATCGGTTAAATAGTGGAAAGTTATCACCAGGAGACCTCGAACGCCGAAAGCCGTAGCTGGCGATCGGAAAGAAGAAAATGAGATTCCAGATGGTCTAAGGAGTGAGAGTTAAGAAGGGTTACAAAGATCTTAGATAGAACACAGGTGAGAGCTATAGGGCGATAGGTAGAAGGATCAGAGACGGCTTCCTTTTTTCGGAATAGGTTGGAATGTGCGTGCTTCCAACACTTATTTAATCTTTAACAACTCCCAGGAAGGGCTTTCACCCTATCAGTTGGTCCAGCATCTTCTGGCCTGTAAACTCTCAACACCTAAACACTCTAGAAAATCCATTTATGCGCTCCTTTGTTTCCGGGTCCAGTCCTCGACTTAGACCACACTCAGGTAAGGGTTTCTCGCCTTTCAGTAAACTAGCATCTTCTTCCTTTTGCCTTCAAAACTCGCATCGTCCAGAGCTGTCCCAGCAGGATCCTGCTCTCTAGGCTTTAAGAATTCTAACGCTGGTTCCAAGAGTAGTACATCTAGCAGAAGGAAAGGAACCGTAGTTGCTAGCACTGTCGCCCTGTACCCATGTGAAGAAAATCTTCATATTGGCAAACTGCGTCGAAGCCTCTAACACTGGACCAGAAATCACTTGAAGTAGCTTCTTTATGTTTTTATGATATAGATATATACTATAATACTAATATAATATATATAATATATAATACATATATATTATATATATTATTATATATATATATATATTATATAATATAATATACAGTATATATATATATCATACATATTATATTTTAATTATATATATATATATATATATATATTATTATATTATTATAATATATATAATATTATATATATATAACTATAATATATATATAGTATTATTATATATATATATTATATATATATATATCCTATATATATATATATAGAATACTATTAGGTTTTCAATATTTTAATAATACACGCAAATATACCTCTGTATTGGAACATAGCAAACCGTTAATATATCGTGGTTTTGACAAATGGTCCAAAGCAACCTTTTGTAGAACACGTTTCTCTCTCTGTGTGCAGATTTACTTTTGATCTTCGTCGCAATCGATTTGATCTATTATCTCCAGTTAAAGTCTAAACCAACATCTCTGTGGCAGGATCGTACAAGCAATTTTCAGCTGGAACAATACCTAGAGAATTACATATATATATTATATATATATAATATAATTATATAATATAATAATATATATATATATATATATATTATATATATATATCATATATAATATATATATATATATATAATATATATTCATATATATACATAATAATATATATATATATAATATATTTATATATATATATATATTATATATATATTATAATATTATATTTATATATATATAATATACTATATAATATATAATATATATTATATATTAATATAATATTATATATATATATACATATATATTAAAATATATATGTATAATTAATATATAATATATATATATATATATATAATATTATATATATATATTATATATATATAGTATATAATATATATTATATATATTATATAATAATATATATATATAATATAATATATATATATATATATATATATATTATATTATATAATATAATATATATATATATATATATTATATATTATATATATATATATATATATATATAATAATATAATATATATATATAATATATATACTATATATATATTATATTATATATTATATAATATTACTATATATATATATATATATATATATATATATATATATTTATATATATATATATATATATATATATATAATAATATAATATAATATAAGTAATGTCAAAGACTTTTTCGTCTCATAAATCTCTCTGCTCTCATTAAGTCTCTTCAGGCACTTTCTATCCTTCAAATTGCTGCATCACTCTGTTTATACTATCTTCACCAATATCCAATGGACTGCTCTTCTGAATACTCCAGTCGTTAATTTCTCCTCCAGTGAGGAAGGATTAGTGCGACACGCTCTCTACAGAGTCTCATATTTTCCTTATTCAATGTCTCTGATCCCAGATTTATCGCTATGCTTGATTATAGATGTACTCCACTTGTAAATCCTGGGACACAATCCCATTCTATATTTTTCCACCTCCCGTGTATCGAGACATATCGACCTTTAAATTGGTTCAGGATTGAGAATCTGATCTTACTTTGGTGAGATTTCTTTTTTTAAAGCCTCCTACCGTTTGCTATCCAATGGATATATATATATATATATATATAGTATATATATCTTTATTTATATATATATATTATATATATATATATATATATATATATATACTAATAAGTATATATATATAATATATATATATATATATATATATATATATATATATATATAATATATATATATATATATGAATATATTTATAATAATATCAATATATATATATATATATATATATATATATTAATATATATATTTTATATATATAGTATATATAATAAGTATTATTAATATATATATATATATAATTTATATATATATATTAATATATATATATTATATATATATATTTTATATATATATATATATATATATATTATATATATCTATATAATATATATATTAATATATTAAATATATATATATACAGGGCTGCGGAGCCGGCAATTTTTTTTTCCGGCTCCGACTCCGGCTCCGCTTCCAACCACGGTAAAATTACCCGGCTCTGACTCCGGCTCCGGCTCAAGCATTTTAAAATCACCCGGCTCCGACTTCGGCTCCCACTTCGGCATTATAAAATTGTTCGGCTCCGACTCGAACTGCGGCTCCTGCTCCGGCCTCGGCTCCGGACTCCGCCCTTGCTATAATCTTCCTTCTCCATTGTACAGTCACTGAAATCATGCGATTCTTGATACAAAATTTTGAGGGTATGATGAATTAAATGTATTGTTAAGGACACTCCTTTATTAACGTTAGAATTTATACTTAGAAATATTCTTATAGAAAATAAGAATTGTTAAGGAAATAACAGAAAAGGAATCAGTCACTTCTCCTAAATTTTAATGATCATTCCTCTTTGAACCAATGAAACTAACGCTGTACACGTTACGTAATATAAGTTTTTTACTTTTTTTTCCTAAAAAGAATAAAAATCATATTTAGATTCATCCTAAAGTTTAAAATAATTCCTCGTTGAACTATGAGCCTCATCATATAACACAGTAATTTTTATATTCAACAAACCCAGATTTATATAGAATATAGTTATATAATATATAATATTACTATATATTATATATATATATACTATATATATAAAATTATACTATATATATTATTATATATATCATATATATATATATATATATATATAGTATATATATATATATATATAAATATATATATATATTATCGTATATATATATATAATTCACTTTCTTCCTAACTTTTAAAATAATTTCTCTTCGAACAGCCCGACCATATGTAATATAAATTTATTAAAAACAATTGTTTCTTAAAAATAAACCATTCAATAAAATCCTCCTCTTAACGATGTCCTATGAGATCCGTTTTTTATTATCTTTTAAAGCAGAAACAGTAGCTCTCAACTTCACTTGAACTTGAACCACTACGGAGGTCAAAGCTGTTTGAGTGTGCAGAGCCGGGGTCATCTGCAAAATTTAGGATAAAGCCACTGCTGATTGCCTCTTTAAACTGATAAGTATTGATTTCCGTCGATTTTGATTATTCTAACTTAATTACTATGGAATTCTAACTTTTATTTTTTCTAGAAGATATTTAGGTTGAATGTCTTTTTACTAGTAGATTGTCTTTTTAGTTTCTTCAATCGCTTTTCTGCATGCTCCAGATTTTTCCCATTATCTGGCAAATTCTGACTTCTTCATCTTCATCTGACAAAATTGCTACAAGGGAAGGATTCTGAAATCTGCTGATACTATGTGACTCCGGCCCAGATTCTGTTCATAGCCGTTATTCATTTTACGTCCCTAGTTCGCAAAGAGACACTCCTAGAAAGATTACTAAACAAAGATTCGGTCGAACAAAAGATATTTTATTTTCAGTTAACATTTCTTTCCGCTTCTTTTCCATCGGATTTATTTGTGATTTGCCTAAAAATCCGATCTCTATATAACTTTTCTGCAAGTCAAGTCTTTCTGATTGATGAAGCTATTTTTTTGTTGTAAAGTATGGGTGTTTTAAAAATTCTTCGAGTGTTTCGATTTGTTCCCACTGACAGTCGGAGAGAGAAAGTTCAGAAGTACCGGCAGCCATCATACTACTACTATTAATCTTTTTTAGCTGCAGAACCTTTAGACTTTTAGATGCATAAGACATGTACTTCCCATCTTGTCTCTTGACCTAAGATTGCCACTTTTGCAGCTTGATTTTTTAGAACTTCCTTAATTTTGGGGTAGTGCTGCTTTTGCTATGTTGTCTCGCCCTGCTCTATAAGCATTTGGCTCTATGGTATGTGGAGACCATCACCACCACACGGCAACTGCTACAACACTGTACATGATGAACTGCCACACTCATGTGTGGGCAATGTTAACGTTATCGGAACATAGTCTTTTCATAGTTTTTATCTAAGGCTTCATTCTCTGAAACAACTATTACTTCTTCTTTTGACATTCAAGTAACAATTCAGTAATCACATTTAACCAATTTTCCTATCTCTCAACCCTCATCTGTCCTTATTTAATTTTTCATGTACTGATCCATGTTTGATCGCGTTCATCTCGAACTTAAGCTAATTAACTCGTGTCTCTTGTTATTCTCGAATTCTTTTTAAAGATGTCAGCACAAATTCTTGGACTAGTATTAAGCATGAACATGTTGAGTTTTTTTCTTTTAACGCTAACGTTTTAGAAATCATTGTTTTTATCTTCGTCCACCATATAATAATTAATAGCAAAATATTTTAGCTTTGCCCTTGTGCAAGCATCCATTTTTTAAATGTCACAACAGCGTCCTTTAGCAATTTTTAAGCGTTATTTTTTTTGTTTATTTTTTCTTCTAGAACTATTTTACACATATTTTTCCAGTCTAAAGGGACTTCCCATTTTCTAAAGCCATGTCTTCCGTCAGCAGTGCTTTAAATCCTGGTTATGCAAAGAAAACTAATTGGTCACTATCTTTAACAACCCATATAATCAATTGTATTTTGATTTTTCACTTAACATAGACAGAACAAGTTTATGGCAACTGAAAAGTTTCCACACTTTTCTCAGTTTTTCTGACATTAAAGGTTTCTGCCTGATTATGACCTTTTAGTTCAACCTTTATTTTTTTAACAATTTGCAGCAATGTCTGGATGATAGCGTTTTAAATGTCGCCAGATTTAATTTAAAGGATCCAATAGATTGTTTGTGACCCATGAGACTTGGTTAGACTAGGTAGACTCTTTTGGTGATGATCGACACTGACTGTTTCCCCCATCAAGCTGTGTTAACTGATTTCATATTGCACAAATGAAAAGTATTTTATCATCAGAGTGAGTATTATATTCAAATCAAGTACATGAGGTTTTTTCGATTTTTGGTTTAGTGCATTGCTTTCTTCTAAGGAATTATTACACTAATTAAATAAAGTTATCCGGTAACATCGAAGTCCGAACCTTTTTATTATGTGAAAATAAATATACATAATCAAATTTCTGGAAAAAGAGAATATATATATATAATATATAATATATATTATATATAATATATATAATAATATATATAGTAATATATATATTATATAATATATATATATATATATATATATATATATTATTATTTATATATTATATATATATATATTTAGACACTTGTCGTATTAAATTAATACTACTAATTTTGTATTTGCACGTAGCCCGAGGGCACGCCATCTTTTTTTCGGCTCCGACTATCGGCTCCCGGCTCCAGGTCCCCCTAAAATTCGTCCTCCGAACTCACCGGCTCGGCCAGATCCCCCTTAAAATTTCGCGCTCCGGCTCGGCTCCGGCCCAGTCCCTCAAAAAGTTTTCGCCTCCGGCTACGGTCCGGCTCCACCCAAAACCTTGCAGCTCCGCGCTCCGGCTCCGGCTCCGGCTCCGGCCGCAGTTTGGTTATATAGTATATAACTATATATATATTTATATACTATATATATTATAATATTAATATTATATAAATTAAGTTCATTAACTAATAAATATTAAATTAAAATATTAATATTAAAATAAAAATTATATCTTTTTATATATTATATATATAATATATATATTAATATATATATACCTATTATATATATAAAAAAAACTATTTTAATTAGAGTTGCCATAATGAGCAAATAATCAAGCTAAAAAGATGTCTTTTCCTGGAAACCTGGAGGTTGCCATAATAAATTAAAAAAGAGAGAACGATGCTTTAATATTCAGAAAAGTCATTCCCCGTTTGTTTTGTCGAACTGTTAATCGTTTTTGAAGTCAGTCAAGCGTTCAGGAAAACATCTTTTTTATTTTCGCTTCTAAAAGTTTTAAGATCGGGTGAAAGAACCTTAGTTATTCGTGCGATCGCTATTGCTGGCATTTATAAAGCCTGCTAGTTAATTATTCGTTTATAATTCATACGTTGCTAGTCAGGGAATTAAATTAACCAATCATCAAGCATATTTTTCTCAAAGTAATGAAGACGTTCTTTCAACTTAATTATTCTGGAAGTTGAG
>JABUQX010055294.1:0-25000 GCA_015478945.1 Trachelipus rathkii
AGAATAGAAAAATAATATATACTCACTAATATACCTATAATAACTATTATATTTTTATATATTTATACATAGTATATTTATTTATATACAGATAAATAAAGTTATAGATAATAATAATACTTATTATTCAATATAGTTAATTATTATTTAAATATAAGTATTCAATTATTTTTAGTAATTTTGATATGTAATTATATTAATACTTAATATAATAATAATATATAATAATAATAAATATAATATAATAATATAATATAATTATAATTAAATAATAATTAATAATAATATATAAAATAATTTATATAATTAAATTAATTAAATTATATATAATAATAAAATAATTAAATATATATATAATAATAATTAATTTAATTTAAATTATATAATAATAATTATATTCAATAATTAATATAAATATAATAATAAATACAGGAACCTATAAAAAAGATCTCAATCTTTTCATATACAGATTGGTTCATTGATTCCAAAAAGATGTCGAATTATAGGTTATATAAGATTGTTCCTACAGTATAGACGGAAATGACATCAGATATCATAAAGGGTACTTCTTTCTCCCATTATATTATTTATAAATAATCATTTTTCTATAACTTATATATATATCAATAATTGTGATAGACCCCTTTTGAAAAAGGTAACAATCAATTAAAATTTTACAATCTGTGTTACACACCTTTATAATATCACATATTTCACTATGCGAATTGTGAATATAATATGCAAAACACAGATTACATTTTTGGATCAGCACATCACTAGATCCAATTTTGTATTTAGTAGCGCATAAACTAATTAAGAATAATTTACATGTTTACCCATGATAGTTGGAATATGACCAACAAAGTAATACACTAAAAAGTAAATAACTATTTCTTACCTATAGACTATTTAATACTATAATTTCATTAATTATACTATTCTTATATATGAAATAATGAAAATAGTTATACTGTAGTTTATATATATAGTTCATGTAGACTACATAACTTCTATTTGAATAAGCTTCATATAGGTTAAAATGAACCAGAACATTATCAGTTCTCCATTTTTCAGGGATATATATCTCTATATTCTTGGTGGTTTTAATGATTTTACAAATCTAAAACTAGAATATTCTGATTAAACTTTCGCTTGATTAGACTATAGTAGTGGTAGCTGGATAAGGGTATTTTATTGCTAGTTATTATTTTCATAAATTTACTCATTAAAACATTTCGTGTTATATGCACCATCCAATTATGAAGGGATATTCATAAATGTCTTCATATGTTATAACTATAGTTAGGCAAATCCTCATATATATATATTATTTGTATATTCTTGATGAAATTTACCGTATTTGAAACCTCTTATTTATATAGTACAATTAATAATAATAATATAGAATGGGATTTTATTCTCTATAAAACGCTAGATTTTCTCTTCATGTTAGTCATGGATATGGTAAACTAAATTTCTTTAAACACATAAAGAAGTGAAAATTGGAACCTTCAGCTTCATTTCCCCACTACGTGAATCATCGTCTCAAGCAGAAAGAGTCGGAAGCTAATATTATTCATGACATTTCTCTCTCGCTCTCTTATACGTACATTATATTTTTTACTTTGATTCATCTGATTCATGTTGTAAAATTAGCTTGAATCGCAAGATCTAAGAAATAGCTACACACACTAGCTATTTACACTAGTAGCTAATAGCTAATATCTAAGTTTCTTAAATTAAGATACTAAGTGACTATTCTTGTAAAGTTATAGACTAGGTATGTTTACATGCATCAATAGTGAAAAGGTATGTTATTATATAAACTTGTTAACAGGTAATGCAAACCAAAAATTTATTGCTAAAACAAAGAGATGCTGAAGGTGTGTATTTCATATAACTGGTTGGTCGATGATTGGATCTGTGTTTGTAGTTTTAAAGTGTAGAAAACCGCTAATTCATCATTTCATCTCCCATCTTAGACGTGGCAATATTAGATCACACAAAGAAGCGAAATGGTGATGGCCTATTTGCATACAATTAACAATATCAATTAATTCTGATTCGTTCTCTTTTATAGCGCCATGCGATATATGATAGGCGGAACTGTCATAGACAATCTTGCTCATTATAGAGGGGACATGCATAGAGGACGGTTGGACGGGTGGAAAACGTGAGAATATTTGTTCATCTGCCTCGTTTCATTTGGGGCGAGAGAGGGATGTGAATTTGCTAAGATAATTGTGGATAGAGCTGTGGGGGGTGACGGTGTCTTGAATGTGAGTTTGTACATAATGTATAGTCATAAATGGTCTTTTCTTGTATAATATTGGTTATATAACAGACTTCTGGATATATATATTTTTAGATTAGTGATTAATGATTGAATACATAGTGATAATTATACATGAATAATGATAGCAACCACTCTGCTATTATAATCTATGCTCACATATATATATATGTTTGTCATTTACGTTTTCAAGAAAATGCGAAATTCTAATTTTTTTAGAATGGTTAGAAAAATGTCAAGGCTTTTGTAATGATCTGATAATGACAAATGATTCTTCTATAGCTCAATATTGTGTTCATTCATTTCTTATACTTTATTATTTTTTTTTGGAAAATAAGTTTTAATAAATTTTAATTTTTTTATAATATGAAATAATCTTGCGATTGTTGAAAGTAATTATTATTGTTTATAAAGCTCAATATTCGGTATATACCTGATATGATTATCGGTATACAAAAGGCTCGAATACGAATTTCGGTTATTTTTGGTAGGCCGATATATGCGCGAATACTCAGAATTGTTATCGCTATATTAGAATTTCGGCACATCCTATATATATTCTATTATATTATATAATATATTATTTATATACGGTATATATACGGTATATATATATTAATATATATTATATATATATACTATTTATATATTAATATATATATATATATATATATATAATATATATATATATATTATATTATATTAATATATATATATTATATCTATATAATATATATTAATATATATTATATATATATATTAAATTAAGATTTTTCCAGGATGATGAATCTTGTTTATCTTTAGGTATCGCTGTATTATGGAATTCTCCTTCGGCTCATTTTGGGTGGTTTTTATATATATATATAGGTATGGTTATATATGGGTACTAGTATCTATTAGCTACGATACTATCTTACTTTTTTTTGGGTGAAATATTATGAAAAACTTTTAGATATATATATATTAATTAAATCTTAGTTTCTCCCCCGTATATTGCTATACAGGGACTATATCCAAATTATTTATTTTCCTCGATTCCATGCTTAAACAGTAATTAGGGATTTAATTGCCTTTTCACATAACAAATTGCTCTAAGTTATTGCGTTCGTTTTTCGGTTACCTTATCGAATTACAAAAAATTATCCAACTCACGACTCAGATGTTGATAATTTTCAGCCAACTCCTACTCTGTGCAATAATACGCAGAGCATATATCATTCTGTAAGGGGTGCAGTACTAAATAGCAACCTCTCACAATAAATTATATTGCGCAGAATTCTCTTACGTTTTGATGAGTATGTTTGCTTACGGTTCATATTATGGCCGTAAGGTTGACGAAAACAGAGAAACTGAGAAGATCGAGGACATCTCTGTGTTTTAGAGCATTTAAAAGTAGAGCGGAGGAGTCTTATAGATTATATGTATAGCACGGTGTTCCTAAAATCTCAGAGAGCTAGTATTAGGAGTAGGACCCATTTTAAAAGCAGTTCAGTGAGACGACTTGCTAGCACAATTACCATAACTCCGATATTTAAGTTGAGTGAGAGTGTCAATTAGTCTCTTAGTCGGTATATTATGTATAGTGCGAGATTAAACTCATATATGTAGAGAGATGTGTTGATATAGAGACAACGCAGTGGCGCGATTTATCATTTTATAAACTTTCGGATTCCTTCCTTATTTTTAGATATTTGCATGTAAATGTTTACGGAAGAAACAAAGACCTGAGGTTTTAGTTTAGGTTTTAATTGATGGATGTAATTTCATTCGAACGCTCTTTGGTACTGTTGGTCTAGTATCTCGTGTTTTTATTATTTTTTGTATGTGTAGTGAATACGGATGGATTATGTGTGGTGGCGTGTTGATAGACAGAGACATTGCACTACGCGTAAGCAATTTTCTCTCTTGCGTGAGAATAATGTGCTCTGCGTGTGCATCATCAAGAATATAGAACCGGGTCTACATGTCTAACATCCTATAGGTACACATGATTTTATGCTCGTTTGATCTGAAGACTTAACACTAGATAATGTTAATATAATACAAGCCACTCTAACTTAAAATAATACATATCTCATAACCTGAAAGCTTCACCGTTTCATAACTCAATTTTCGACGAGTACTTCTAATATTCATATTAACACATGCTAAGACCCCTCCCTAGATAACACGCTTCGAGAATCTCGAATCTCCTAACTTCGATGTGTTCTGGTGGCTTAAAATTTTTTCCTTCTACTACAAGATATCTGCTCATATAGTGCTACATAGTACTCCAGTACACCTCAGGGCGGACTTACTGCACACGACAGCTTTTTTCGTAGCTCTTTTCTTGAGATTAGCTATTAATGCTCACGAAGACGAAAATAGAAGTACTCTTGTTAGACAATCTTTACATGTTATCCGTTCTACTTATTTTAGAGCTTGCGAGCGTCTATGCATACTTAGAGAGAGAATTGTTGTCTAGTTGGATAGGCATATACTCGCATTGTACGGTGGTTGTGAGTGTTGGTCGAATCATATTATACTGTTGATAATGCCGATCTGGGAGCCAACGTTATATTATAATGAAAGTCCAACCACCAAGGAACAAGACATGTAGAGAGAGATACCGTTCGAAATATACTGAAATAGGCAACAAGTTCGCATATAGACGCGTATATATATACTTATACTGATCTGAAAGTCGTTCGATAGTCGTACGAACCTTCCGCAGTTTGCACGTATTTTGGTATAAAAAGAATTCTGACGCACAACGAATATCTTTTATATTATAGGTTGATGACTTTTTACGCATTCACATCCTGCCTACCTCACTGCGCGAATCGTATATATTTTCTGGAACTCTTATAGATCCGGAAGAAGATATGACTGCGATATATCTTGAAGAGCGCTTCAAGCTATATCTGACGCAGCGATAATAACTGGGGATATGAAAGAACCTACACAATCCCCCACCGATGTTAGAGCAATGGCAAATCCTCGATGTTTCTTAAATCGTGATTGTATGGTGGTGAGTCTGGCTCAATATCGGAGCATGTAGTGTGGAAGTCGTGTAGTGAGAATGGATTGTTCAGTCGTGTGTGCTCCTAATACACAATGGAAAGTTCATACTGTTTAGTAGTAAGTAGGTAGAGATAATAAAGTACTGGTTTGACGAGCAAAGCGGGAGCTTTCTCTCTATAAAAGCAAAGATAGCGCTCGACCTCTCGTATGTTCTCCTAGCAAGACCAAATTATTCTGGCTCTTGCAACATAAAAATTCGTACAGAATCAGATAAATATACGTTAAGCATGCATATTATTCTCGCTCTCTCGATCAAGATCTGATCAGCTTTGTATGTCATTATTGAGCGACTTGAAAGGAAAGCTAGACAATCAAACTGAAGTAAGGCGACTAGCAATTGACGCATATTAGGCCTCCTAATTTACTTCTAACCTCAACACAGCATGGAAGACGAGGGATGTGTTTGGAGAGTGTACTGCACTGCATTTGCCTCTACTCAAGGCTCGGTGTCGACTATAGCGTTGTGTGTGATCCTATGTTTTGTCCATATTGAACGCGGGCAGTAGACGCGGCTCCTGATTAATGAACGTTAGGAAGACGCGGGTGGACCGGAATGCATTCTTCCGAGTTTTGAGGAAGTGTTTCCTTGCTGACCCGCCAATCGTGAATCATATCTCATTTCTCTCGCGTTGAGTCTCTCAATAAGAGTCCAGCAGTATCCACTGAGTAATAATGAGAAAATATGCATAAGTCTATCTTAGAACTTGAAGAATCCTGCAGGTGCATTACTGTATCTATAACTATGCCCTATAGCTTGTAACTTGTATTCTTTTAAGATCTTTGTGCACCTTCTACACTCTCACTGCTCTTTCAGGTATATTTTACAACACCCTTCTTTTCCAAAGAATTGACAATTTAAGCTATTGTAGCTTAAAATTTACAGGCTGATATACTTTCTATCTAACAGATTTATTGCTTTGCAGTAGGAACTACGGGAAGACTTTCGTGGTGGGATGGCGTTTCGCACGATAACGCGGCTACATGTGCGATTCGCGTAGAGTAAGTAGAGGGACGACTGGGTTTTCCAGATTGGCTTCTAACGATACTGAGAGTTGAAAGATAAGCGCGATTTGCATACCCCATGATATCTTGGGTTTCACGTTCATATACTACTTTGCTTCACATAAGTGTTCTAAGGAACTTATCTTTACAAATCGCTCAAGGGTGAGTCAGGGCTTGTTGTATTTGATAGGGGATCGAGAGGCGTGTTCGGATTTCTCGCTCAATTATGTGGTGTTCGCCTGCAAGTGGTGTGTGTTTTTAATTTCACTATAGCTTGTTTGATTTCTTCTCCTCTATACCATCACCAATAAATTCTTATTGCCGTGTGAACGTCGTGTCTTACGTTTATCTGATCATTGCCAATGGGGACTCATGCATAGAGACATATACTTCAGTTGATCTATCAGAGGGCGGTCGGGTGAAATACTCGCATCCCGGATACAGTCTTATCACTCTCCAAGTACTTGCTCATAACTCGTCTCGGGGATGCTTCTGACACGTATCTGCCATTTCTCGGCTGATGCCACCCTGCGCACACTATTGCACACTTTAACTCCAGTGTTATTAGGGATTGTCATGGACGCACAGCATATTGTCAGACAATTCTCTGAAATCATACTTTAAATGGTAACCCAGTACTTCTCTTATCAAATCATCACCGTGTTACAGGACACTCAGGACACCTGAGACGAGTAGAAGTTGCAGGTATCTCTATATCGGAGAGGACACGGAGGTTCATGACTCGTTTCTATAGATCTTTGGTACAATGATGAGTTAAGTTAAAAGCATACGCGCTTAGACATTATGGAATAGCCGAAAGAGATATGATAAACTCTTTGTCTAGTTGGAGAATTTTGCGCGAATAATCAAATCACAACCATGGTTTGCTAGAGGAGAGATATCTCGGAGGAAACACGGGGAGCGCATGTTGTTTAGTAATAATATGCGAGATTTATTATTTTCCTCTTTATCTACAGTTAACTTACAGCCTACAAGTCTCATCCTATCCCTTGCTTAATTAGATGATATACTTGCTCTCATTTATCTGGGAGTGATACTTATAGGTTTTACCTATGTACGGTATTTTGGGTAGGTAATAGTGGTCTTAGATTATGATTTACAGTGCATAAAGACTTATCTTAGTAGTTGATCTCCAGCTACTTATCTATTCATTTGACCCTCTATATTTGCTAGGTGTTGATAGTTTAGGTGCTTTATCTTCTACTCATTTTCTTTAGTGTACTCTATTATGATACGCGGCAAAGTATGCTCGATGAGGAACTTTTCTCAACTTGCGTACACCTAACTTTACGACCCCTCGTAGCACAAAGGTGCTACTATGTCGGCACTTCAGTTTTGTAATGTTGATGTAGTGGGCATTGGAAACTACTAGGCCTTTTTGCTGTGGTGCTACTTTCTTTCCAGCTATTCCACCTTTCAAATCTCTCTCTCTCTCTTCTCCTCTCTGTTCTGTGAAATTCTCGTTTATCTTCCTTCTGTGTTTCCTATCAATTTAATCTCCTCACTTTAAAAGCCTACGTCTGTGCTCATCTGTGTAATTTGCGTTAGATGAATTTTTTGAGACGTTCAACACTCCTCCTTGAAGAATAGGGTTTTTGCCCGTGAGCGGCGGTTGACAACTGTAAAAAAATAATAAAAGGTTTTCTAATAAGAAATTCCTTAAGCTAGCTGAATCCCCACTAGAATGGGCTCTCTGACGGTGAATCACTCTCATAGAAACATTCTAATATATGCATAACCATAGGAGCTTGCTACGCTTGACAAAAAAAAAGATCATCGTCAAATGCGGAAGCCGCCTTAATCTGCCAACCCCTGGCATCATCATCGCATCCTGATACAGTTGAGACGATGGTTATAGGATTTTCAAGCAATAAACCACTGTAGATAGAGGATTTTTAATATTGTATTAGACTTTGATATATATTACATGTAGCCCGAAATTGACTAATTGATATACATCATTATATATATCAACACCTATTCATAAAAAGGATCACAACATAGTATAGGAACGCTCATCGTATAAAACTGATAAGTAGGCTGATCTAATCAAGGAGATAGATAATTAATTCATTAATATAATTTGCAATATAATGTGAAAGAGGCAGAGGATGAGCTTACTATAAGTATAAGAACATGAGAGTATGCCTTGCTACATAAGAAGAAGAATCCTTTCATATTTAGTTAGGTTAGGCATTGAAATGGTGCCAGTGTTTTTACATATATTATCAGGTCATCTTGCAGAAATAATAAATTAGATACACCTCCTTCTAATCAGATTGATAGTAATGTGATACTAGTATACTTATATTATATTAATAGTGTATGGGTAGGATAATGTAACACCCAAAAAGTACCCCAGTTATGAAGCAGTTTATCAAATAGCAAGACTTATAATGTTTTTGCAAAAAAACATATTTGTGAATTTTTTGAATAATTTGCAGTTTTTTTATGATATATGTTAATCTATTTTATATATATACTTTAAATGAGCAACAAATTTTAGGTTTCAATTAATTTTTGATCCAATTCGTGTTTTTTATTTTATTTTATTATCATGTGGTGGTTTTCTTGAGGTCTCTTCTTTGATTAATTATTTGTCTTTTATATTAGTTATATTAGTTATAAAGTTCGAACATAAATTGTAAATAGTTATAATAATAAATTAAAGCTTGTGTATTAGGGGTGATAAATTTAGTTATTAATAATTAGTTACTGGAAAATGAATGTTGTAGATAATATATTTTGAATAAACTAAAACATATATAAAAATAAGTTATAATTTACAATGTTGCATTTAATTGTAAGTTACCTTTTACACACGGATCTGGTCTTTAATTTCACTAGAAAATAAGATGACGGACCATAGCCTTCTTCGTGATCGAACAAACCGATTGAATTTGAGAAAGTTTTATAAATGAAGATATCGACTGTTTGAAATTTAGTAGTTGGTACAGTGATTAGCACATGATGGATAAGCTTGAATCGCGTTGGCGAGTAAGATTTTCAAGTCTGTAAGGTATGAATATATCTATCTTTTAATTGAGTGGGGGTCAACCCGAGGTGTATTTATTGTAGGTATACTTGAGCCTGATAGTATATAGCGCTTTACCGGCGTCCTATCTGTTGGTAGGCAGTTCCCGAGAGATAGACGTGATTCAGGGGCCTAAAACGACCTTATATATGGCTCTTTGGTACCGGTAGATAAGTCAACAGGTACAATGTCTGTTCCTGAACCGATCTGACACAATATGATACCTAAGTGACATAGGTTTCTGTGTCTCTTGTACTCGTCTGTTTTAGTTTGTCTGTTTGTATTATTCATTTCATATTATTTTATTATTATTCAATGGAAGAGAGTGAATGGGTGCTCTCGACGAAAGGGATCATATCTGGAGTTGTTTTCTTATATAAGCATAATATAGAATAGTTAGAAACCAGACGGATGCACTCATAGACGACGTTCGGAAATTGGAAGAATCATATGCGATCAGACCATCCTTCCTTTCATACCCTTAAGTTGGCGAGCCCTTGTATGTCATCAAAATCCACCGGAGCTTCATAACACAGTGATGAACACCACTGTGGTATCTCGTGCGAAAGTGGGGTACATTGGGCCAGGTCTACACACTACATGGTGCCCCCTTGAAACCCTGGCCATTTCCACTATTATGCAGAATCTTCCACTTGAACCAAATCATACATATACATTTCTCTCAGACACTCTCTTTTTGGCAGCTGGCGCGCTTTCACCTGTTAGCAGCTCGAGTACCGGCTTTGCTTTGATTTCCCAACACCGACTCTCTCTTGCACTCTCACGTTATACATCTCTTACCAACTGACCATAACCAGTACTTGTCCACATGACTCTGGAATAACCAGACGTTTTAGATCGGATAATTCTTATTCGGTAACTCCTTTCTTCTGTTCATAATTCATTATGAGTATCATCTATACCGTTTGGTAGGTTAATTAATACGTAATATAGTCCTACTGTCGTGATAGATTAGATAGATTAATAATATTACTAGAGGGATTACCTACTATATATATATTCTCATATACTCACCCAATAATATACTGAGGGGACCTAGTAATATTAATGTATTCTATTACATTTCTTCATATTATATATATATATATTATATATATAATATATATATACTACTCACCTTTACAGGCTCCACAATTAGGTTTATGAATAATAATCATAAGTGGTTTCCCTTCATTTCCTGCTTTAGACAACCCCTCTTCAAAAGTGTGCCACAAAAAGGAGTCACCAAATCCTTTAATTAGCAAAGAAAAAAAGAAAAAAGAAATATTATGGTTTGACATATATACATTAGATTAATAAAAATATGAAGAAGCTTTTTGACCTTTTTATAACTTTATCGATTCAACTTTGCTAAAAACCAAGTTCCACATTCCACGTTCATTTAAGTTGAATTGGTACAACATTTTTTTTCATTAACTGAAGATACACAGTCAAAAAGGCTTCACAGTTTAATCACCAACTGTTTCATTGTCTCTTATCAGGCTGCAAGATTATCACAACTTGAATCTTTTAAGTCAATAATAAACGTAGATGTCCTATCCTGATCTGAATGACATTGGTTAAATACCCTTCCTACAATATTGTTTTGTACATAAATGGTAGCTATTGTAATTAGAAAAATTCTTAATAAACAAAATATTTGAAAATTGCAAATTATAACAATACCAGCAACAATAATAATAATAAAAAAAGAATGTTGTATATGCTTCTGATTATAATAAATATTGGCACCAGAAACTGTACAAATATATTCCATACAGAATTATGTTACCTTCCAATTATATATTCTTATAAATAGAAAAAAAATGATAGAGCAGCCTATAAAATAATAATAATAATAAAGTTTATGAAAAAATAAATATTCTGAACGGTGTAACTTGCAAACTGCATACTAGATATAAAACTGCTGTTTTAAAATATTTAATTTCAATTTAAAATAATTTAATTTTAAAATATAATTTTTACCATTAACTTCTAGGAATAGGATGGAACCATATAAAAACAGCTAAACAATTGATGGATGAAAATGGGCATACCTAACTTTTCACTGTTAACCAATCCTGAAAAATTTTGTTATATGAATGAAACCAATATTGTATTGAATATTGAAGTAATATTATAATGATTTTTAATGTAAAAAAATAAGTCTTGTAACCAAAATAATTTTAGTAAATAGAGCCAAAAGTTCCCCTTTCCTCCCAATGTCATATATATAATGTAAAAATATATTGTTTATTTATGTGGTTCTTTTAAATAATTGAAATGGAACTTGAGGCAACAGGTTTCCAATTTGATTAACTTGACAAATTTTTTGTGTAAAATATAAATACGTACTGTATATAATTTCTATGTTTATGTCAATATATATCAAGAGTGGATTTGATAAGTTCTGTTTTCACTGCCAAAAGTATCCATTTGCACACTCAAAAAATAATTGAGAAAATTTTTGTAATCAGCATCATAGAGTAATAAAAATACTTCTCCTTATGGCCTAATAATCTAATATTAACTAAAATTTATGGCATTTGTGATTTTTCATTTGCCCAAAATAGTTTTTAAGTTCATTGTTAATGCCTTCATATTACTTTCAAAATATTAATTTTATAATAAAGTAATTACATGTATATATATATATATATATAATTATATATATATAGGTATATATATATATATAATATATTATATCATATATATATATATATTATATATATAATATATAATATATATTTAAATATATTTTACGAGTATTATTTTGAGGTTGTTATAGGGTGTGATACTTGGATTGGCCAAGCCGCATAAATTTCTCTCTCTACCACAATCACCAGAGGTTAAGCAACCAGCACCTTCAAGACATTTTTTTCCACATTAGTACAGTTATCACTCTGTGCATTAGCACAACCCTAATATTATATATATATATATATATATATATATATATATATATAAAGGTGTAGTTATATATGATATAATTATATAATTATATATATATATATATCTTAATAATATATTATTATAATATATATTATACATATATAATTAGGAATTATTCCTTAATTTACATTTCGGCCAGCACAAAAATAAACTAAAGGTCCAGTCGATATTTTATGGGATTTAACACAATACATGATATTGTAATATTATAATCGCATTAGTTGTAAATCGATATGATTTGTATTAGATCGATAAAATACAAAAGCCATTTGCATGCCCAATTTGGTATTTTGCAATAGATCTAGTGCGTTTATTGCCGTACTTTAGTGCAAAAATTTATGCTTTATACCTTATTTTATTATTTATGCTAATTATAGTGCAAAATTTACTGCTTTTATTGCTTATTTATTATTTGTGGTATGTTTGTTAATTTTTTAGCGAGTTTTTATTTTTTTTAATAAATATCTAGTACCTTCTATATCTTTTGAGTTGCAACACTGTTAACAAAACATCGGATTCAGTATTGGTTTTCATTAACTTTGGATTCGGCGTTATGTTAAGTGGATTGTCACGTATTAAGTATTAGAAATGATATTTAGTGATTTGTTCCAAATATTTCCAAACGATTGGAGTTTGCTAGTGTTTTTTTATAGAAATTTTTATTTTTTTTACAAGATGTAACAGTAGCAAAGTTATCAATGTACGTTGATTTAGTCCAAAAAGAGTTGTAGACTGGTTTAACCTTTTCCGTGATTAAAGGTATATAATAATGTATATTATATATATAATATAGATATATATATCTATATATTTATATATATAATATATATATATATATATATATAACTATATATATAATCTTTCGGCAGCTATCTAAACAGGTACTTTCCAGTTAAAAGTTAGAGCTGGTTACGGGCACAGTGATCGTAAAGTTTACAGGCTACTTTTCGGCGACGTGAGTCAACCCGAGCCCCATAAAATGAAGTATTTACCCTTTTTAGGTGGGGCTCGACCGAGGGGGAGACAGGGGTGACGTTTCATACCCGAGGGGATTGTCGGAACCCCGACACCAAAGGACAAAGAGCGGGGTTCGGAGCCAATCCGCGCTGAGTGTGATTTAGTCCCCCCGTAGTCCAGCCGTAGAGGCCGAGCAGACCCCGACTCTGACATCGGGGTGGACTATCCCGTGGTATTCGTTAGTGATATACCCCAAAAACTAATAAATCCCAAAATAAGGGAGGTACTTTTGGACATTTATTCCAACAATCTATTCCCATCTATAAATCTCAAACCATTTGACATTTGATTTAATATATATATATATATATATATAATATATATATAATATATATAGTGTGTAGTGGGTAGTGTGATAGTATATATATATATATATATATATATATAATAGTATATGTTTATTATATATACTATATATATATAACTATTCGAAGCCAGATATGATCTGTATGTATCGAATAACCAAAGTTCGATTTTCGATTTAGATCGGAAAAACCCACAAATATCAGAGAAGAAGAAGAAACTCTAAAACGGTACAAATCTTGCTCAAAAAGTGAAAATTTTACTATAATATATAATTATATATATATAATATATATATACTATTAATAATATATGATATATATAGTGATATATATAATATATATATATATATATATATACTGTACCATTTGAAATATCCGAAGATTCCAGTATTTCTGTAAAATTTTCACTTGAATCAGCTTGTGACCCAAAAATAGTCTGAACTAGAAGGCTCAGAAATATTAATTTTACTGTAATAAAATTTTCTGACCATTTTATTTATCTATAGATCAACTTTTATACGTTTTCTTTCAAATTTTATCACTTTTTAAAAAAATTTAAATTCTGAAATTATTTTTAATTATTTATTTTCAAGAATGAACTTGACCCTGAGCTGGAGGTGAATGTTCCTAAGAACAAGAAACCCAAAAATAGAAATAACAATTAAATCAATTTAAAAATATAGTAAGTATTCAATCAATTTCATCTATTTAATCATTCATGCAATTACTGGTAGTTATCATCTCCACCTTTCTGAGTCTGTAGAGAAGGCAAGGAGAAGAAAAAAAAAAAAAAAAAAAAAGTCATTTGTATCCTGACCTAGTGGCAATGGGGTATTTCAGGAATGGTGGATCTTTAGTTTTATTTAGACATATTCTGTTTCTGCAGAAAAGGTTACCTATATTCTATATAAGGTGACAAGTGGCAAGTCATTTCTGAGAGATGGTGCATCTTCTGCTTTAAGCTGGGGGAATATTCGCCTTCCCCATTAATAATCAAGGGCTTATTGGAATTACTCCATGTGCTGCTAGATCAAGTCAGTTTTTTCTTCACTATGAAATAATGTGGACATTGAAAATGGAAATAATTTATTTGTATCTTCTAGTACTCTGCAGAAAGGATACTCTGATAGTATAATATTGGGTATATGCAGATGGAACAAGTGACTTGGTATTAAGTCCTGCATGCTTGTTTGAAAATGTATGAATGCTGTTTCTTGACTTCAATTCTTAACTTCGTCAGCCTCTCCTCAAACCAGGAAATACCCTTGTTACTGTAAATTTGAACTCTCTCCAGAATATCTGTCTTTTCTTAAATAAGGGGCTCAAACTTGTACACATTACTCTAATACTGGTCTAATATAGTTATTATACAGCCTATTTATAACATCCATGCTCTTGTAAAACGACATTGTAATTTAGCATCTTATTAGCTTTATTCCTTGCTTCCAAATACTGATTAGCCCTTTCAGATTACTGCTTATAATCTAAATCTTTTTCTTGGTCCATAGACTAGAACCAATTCCCAATCATATCTAGTTAACTCTTTGAGTAACCTATATGAAGAATCTTACTTTTTATTATTAAAGTTCATTTGCCACTTATTGCCCACTCAAGAAGTTTATCAAGATCATTTTGAATCTTTCTACACTCATTATTATTCCTTACTGAGGTAGCACCTTTTTGTCATCTGACAACTTAGAAACCTTACATTTAAGTCCCTGGTCTAAATCATTTATATATATATATATATATATATATATATATTAAATTATATATATGATATATATATATATATATTATATATATATATATATATGGCTAAAGTTACTTAACGGCTACCACACATTCAGACCAAAAATTCCCAATTCAAAAAAATTTCTAAGTTTTCGAAAGAGATAAATTAAGGTTTAGGTTTTTAATAAATTGAATATGTGCAAGCTTCTGCATTAATTTCACAGAAAAGCTTGCCACTAAAGAATTTTCTTAAAAAAAACTACTTAACTTAACTTTTCTAACTTAGAAATTTTTTGAACTTAGGAAAATTTTTTGGTCCAAAAATGTGTGGAGAAAAATTGCTTCGGCTTTACACTATATATATATATATTAATATATATATATAATTTTATATATATATTATATTATATATATATATATTATATATATATATATATATATATATATTATTATATATTATAGATATTATATATATTATATATATATATATATTATTATTTATTATTTATATATATCAGGAACAATAGTGGTTCAAGCACAGAACCCTAGTTCCAGTAGTTAAGGTTAAACTGCATGTTGACTATAACAAAGTTGGCTATATTTTTTTTTTTCATCAAATTGAGTAACTTTTTATTTTTGGTATACGAACCAAAGTTATTATTATTTCATTCCTTTTTTTTTGTTTTTGGTATCAATATTATTAGTTCATACCTTTTTTCGTACCAAAATTATTATAACGTACTTCTTTCGTTTTTTTAAAACCAAATTTTAATTACATATCTTTTCATGTTATTCGAGCAACAATAATTACATCATACTTTTATTTGTTTTTCGTACCAAAACTATTATTTCGTACCCTTTTCTTTTGTTTATTTTTGTACCAAAATAACAATTTCGTACATTTTTGTTTTCGTACTAAAAATGTTGTTTCTTACCTTTTTAAAGCTTTTCGTTCTAAGATAATTATTTCATACCTCTTTTTGTTATTCTCATCATAATTATTAGTTCATACCTTTTCCTTTTTCGAAACAAAATTATTATTTCAGATTGAATGTAATATATAATATATATATATATATATATTATGATGTATCGATGTCAAAAGTTTTGACATCCGGGGATGCGGATGCGATGTGAGTGCGGATGCTGAGATTTCTATACCGCGGATGTGATGAGGAGTCAGATTTTTTACATCCGCTGATGCGGATGCGGATGTTAATTCACATCCAGATGCGGATGCGGATGTCAGCACAAATATATATACTATATATATATTATATATTATATATAATATATATTATATATAATATATTATATATATATATATATATATAATATATATAATATATATATATAATATATATATATATATATATATATCATATAATTCTTTTCTTTCTTTCTTTATCTTCCTTCTTTTTCCAAGAATGGGAGTAATTAAGGTACGTGACAAGCATCGGAAAAGAAAAGCAATAGAAGAACATGACAAAAGTCGAAAAGAAAGCCCAGTACCATTAATTAGTGAGAACTCGTCGGAGTCAGAAAATCCACCCTAAAGCTTCATGGGACAGCGACGGACCCTCACCATGGTAGACGTCAATGTAATTGTAAGGGTTCATCCCTGGGCCCAGGTGGGCCAAACCATACCCCCTCACAATCCCCGCCATTCACTCCTGTCTATACACCTTTCTTCTCGCCTCTTCCAAACTCATATTTCTCTCTTCAACTTTCGTTTACTGATCTCAAATCCACTTTTTTAGTCGGTCCCCCAGCCGGGTCGTTCCACAACACCTCGCCACTATTACATCCGCTTAACCAACCGACTATCATTCATCCTTTCCATATGACCAAACCATTTATCATCACCTGTCAAGCCTTTCACCTTTGTGTTTGTTCGAAGCATAAGGGAAGCATGTACCAACTACTATTCAACGAGTCTGAACATCTTGCGTTACAGAAAGTTGAGGAACATTTAGTCTCATAATTCATAAATGAATACTATCCGTTATCCGCAAAAAAATTCAAGCGGATGCGAATGCAAATGCGGATTGCAGGTAGAGAAAAATTATGCGGATCTGATATCCGCTACGTCTCTAGTCTTTACGTATTTTAACGTATAGATTTGGAGATTAGATTCATTGGAAAAGTGGTATATTTTTTTATTCTCAAAAGCAAGCGCAAAAAAAAATAGTTGAAACAAAAAGGTTTTATTGTAAACTTGAAGCACTAAGCTGAGTACAAAGTCGAACATTTTGAATGACTGCTGAGTCTGGAGTCGAAAATTTGTTTAAGTGGAGTCGGAGTCGAAAATTTTTGTTTAAGTGGAGTCGGAGTCGGAGTCGGAGTCGAAAATCCAAATTTGAATTTAAGGAGTCGGAGTCGGAGTCGAGTCGAAAAATTTATTTTACGGACTCCGCAGCCCTGAATATTTCTGAAAAATTTTCTGTTCAAAAAAAATTTAAGTTTAGAAAAGTTAAGTTAGTTAATTTTTTAAGAAAATTCTTTAGTGCAAGCTTCTGGCATAATTCCAGAAAGCTTGCACTAAAGAAATTTTCTTAAAAAACTTAACTTAACTTAACTTTACTGAACTTAGAAATTTTTTTGAAAAGAATTTTTTTTCAGAAAATATGCACTGATTCAAATATATAATAATATTATCATATATGTTGATATATAAATATATATATATATATATATATATATATAATATATAATTATATATTATATATATATATAATATATATATATATAGATATATACGTATAATATATATTATTAGCGAGTTTGCCTTTCAATGAAGTTGAAAGTTTCTAGGATGAGGAACGAGAACCCAACTTCTCTTGCATCCCACCATCCACTTTCCCAAACCTCCACCCATCAGAAAGTGGCTTAAAAAAATTATGCTTTAATTTTATATAATTTCTAATAATTAAAATTTATATGAGGTAAATTATCTTCAAAATAAAAAAGTTTTACTGCCTTCTCGCCCAGATGTCGCAAACGCTTCTCTTTGTAAAATGAGAACCAGCTGAGCTAAAATTGTTCACTTGCAACACTGCAACAACATTAATTATTTGAATACTTTATAAATTTTAAAAACAAATCAGTTTCTCATTACAACTAAAATAAAAAAGGATAAAATTTAAAAATAATTATATTTTATTGAATATGTGGAAACTGCATATATATATATATATATATAATATATTAGTATATTATATATATTATATAATGATATATTATATATATATTATATATATAATATATATATATAGTATATATATTATAGATAATATTATTATATATATATTATATATATATATATATATATAATATATATATATATATAACTATATATAATATATATATATATTATATATATTATATATTATATATATATATATTTATATATATATATTATATATATATATATATATATATATATATAATATATATATATAAATATATATTATATGATGGCTACCAATCATGAAGATCGATTTATTAGCGTTTTCGATTTTTGCACTTTTGCTAACGAAATTTGGAACAATGCTAAAGTTGCGTTCCATTTTGTCAAATTTCAGCACAAATTTAAAAAAATACTAACCAAACGTTAGGATTGCTAAATTCTTAGGTAGTTGCCTATTTTCTCGTGCTTACAATTAAGGAAAATGCAACGACAAATGTAAACAACAAGTCGCGCGTTGATTTGATGAATGTTTCATCACAATCTAGGCTTTAAATCTAATTCTTCCAAATCGATGAAACTCCATCACAATAGTTGAATAATTGTGGTATAAAAACCATTTTTTTTTTTTTTGTTTATTCCAAAAACCACGTGCTCCATAGAACAGCTGATCAAATATTTTGCAAACAATCGTTCGATTATGCCCGAAATTTCGTGCTAAAACTGGAATTAGCATTTCTTTCGAGCTTAGCACAAATGGCAAAAAGTGGGGAGAAAACGGCTTAATTAACTTGAGTTACTGCAGTGAGTGTCACTGTAATCACTAGCGGCCTCAGTGACTAGTCACGGATGCCACAGTGTATTAATTATAAATTTAATTATTGTGCTTGACTTCATGTATCCAATCAAACTGTGTGATCAATGACTAGTCAGTAATTAAATATTGATTTGTTAACAAACATTTGTATTTTTCGAACAAAAATTTGGTGTTAAAAAAAATCGCATGTATACAAGAATTTTATAAAATTTTATAAAATAGTTGAAATATTATAATACAGTTTAACAGCATGTGTACGAAGTTTTGTAAATATAATAGAAATGTCTTTCATTAAAATTATTATACCAAATTCAATTCGAGTTTCATTTCATCTTCAAGACAGGGAGAGAGATTTCAAGATAACTGCAACAGCGACCAGAAAAAGCAAAACACCATCCATAAGATAAGTCCCTCACATGGACTACAGAAGAAGAGGATGCCTTCGGTGAAAACAAGAATCAGCTTCAAAACACAACAACTCTTCCATTCTTTTTGCCGGATGTTACCCATCTTCAACTTGCTACATATAGCAGCCAGACTTCTATAGGAGCTGCCCTTCATCAGATGGTTGATGGACAGCCAGTACCTATTGATTTCTTTAGCAAAAAGCTATCAGGGCAGCAGCGAAAACACTTACCTTTCGACCGTGAACTTCTGGCAACCTACTATTCTGTTCTTCATTTCAAGCATATATTAGAAGAAAGGAATGTCATCTTGTGCACTGATCACAAACCTCTCGTCTCAGCTTTCTACTGTATGAATCAGGCGAAATGTGATCGCTAACAACGTCATCTTCTGTCAACAGAATATGTCTCTTCAATGACCTATCTTAGGCAGATGTTTTTTCCCAGTTCTCCTCGGTAACAGTAGATGCCTTTTGATTTACCTGCCATCGCCCGTCTTCAATCAACGGATGAAGAAACTACCACTTTTCAGCAGCGTCTTCATTCTTTTCCTCTCCAAGATAATCTTCAAGTATGGTGTGATGCTTCAACAGCTTTTCCACGACCATTTTTTGCCAAGACCATGTCGTGAACAGATCTTCAACAATTTCCATCAGGTGTCTCATCCTGGAGTTAAGGCTTCTCTTCGTCTTATCAAGACTAGGTATTTCTGGCCTAACATGGATCGTGACATCAGAATTTTGGTTCGTTCTTGTCAACAGTGCCAACTTTCAAAAATTCCACGCCACACTGCACAACTTATTTCTCCCATGTAAATTCCGTCACAGAGATTTGAAACAGTACATATCGACATCCTAGAACCATTACCTCCATCCTCCTTTACCGATACTTGAGCTCCAGTCTTCAGATATCTTATCGCGTGCATTGACAAGAACACTAAGTGGACATAAGTAATTTCTCTAGCGAATAGACTTCAGAATCTGTCGATTTACCTTCATGTAATGGATATGAAGATTTGGAATACCTCTCTATGTAATCTCAGATAGATGATCATAGTTTGAAGGATAATTTTTCAAAGAACTATCAAAATTGATTGGATTTATTAAACTCCGTAGAAGCGCTTACCATCCTTCAGAAAATGGCCAAATCGAGAGATTTCATCGATCGGCTGAAAGAGCGCTACTGGTTACCCTCTCTTACAGTCATCATGCTAAGTCTTCATTGCATTACTGATGACTCAGGATTCTCTCCTTTTCAAGGAGTAACTAGAAAAACACCTCTTTGTCTTTTAGAACTTCTTCAAGAATCTTAAAACAGAGATTCTTAAAACAACTTCATGAGAAAATTTGGGCTCACATGAAAACTGGATTCGACAGTTACCACCTCTTCATCTCTCCAGTGCTTCATCATACATTCCTGTCGAACTTAAAGCCTGTTCCCATATCTTTCTTCGAGTCCATCGCATTCGGAAGAGTCTGAAAGCACCTTATTCTGGCAATTACAAGGTTCTTCAACGGATGGATCGATGCTACATGATACAACTTCCTGATGAACGGACGGATGTCTCTTCGATTGATTGTTTGAAGAATGCCGTAGTCCCTTCGACTTCACGGATGGTTCCTCAATTGGATGATGATTCACCTACACAGATGGTTCCTCAATCGGATGACGATTCGCCTTCACAGATGGTTCCTCAATTGAATGAAAATTAGCCCTCACAGACGGTCACTTAATCTACTGAACATCAAGAACATGCTTTAATGTCTAGACGTAACCCAGTGCGCAAAGTGCGTTTTGGATAATACATTCAGGGAATTTAGTGCATAAAATTTAATTTAGTGATTACTGTGCTCCGCTCTGGGGCGCGAAGGAATATTTAGTAGTGTTAAGAAAATAATATTTGATGTTTAAATATTATATATTTTTTTGTCTTAAAAAATTGCCCAAAAAGGTAAGTTTGCCTCGAAAAATTATAAAAGTCGGAAATCATAGAAAACAAAAAATCAGTGCAACTTGTGTCTTGGCAATATTTATATTTTACAAACTTTAATCATAAATCTGTGTTATATATGATTTTTACTTTTAATATATGTTAGTATAAAATTATTTTATTATTATAAGGATTTTTTTTATTATAAAACTATTAGTGAAATTGTACATAGTTTTATTTATTATGATTCGAAGAAATAATATCTTATCTTTTCGCCTTTTTGCTCTCTCTTCTCTCTCTCTCTCTCTCTCTCTCTCTCTCTCTCTCTCTCTCTCTCTCTCTCTCTCTCTCTCTCTCTCTCTCTCTTCTCTCTTTCTTGACTCTCTTTTCTCTCTCTCTCGAATCAGATGAAACTTGATGAACGTAAAGGATCGAGAAAAAATAATAAATGTTAGAAAGCAATGTATCTAACTTAAGGTCAGAGACTCGTTTATACATCTTAAAGACGATGTTTAATAAAAATTAACCAAAAACCAATAAGCTCTTTTTAGCACCTTACTATAAAGAGATAACTATTAAAATGGTTATAAAAACTTGTGTTGCTTGTTCACCTAGTCTCGACGTACCAAAGCGAACATAAAGCTTCCTGGTGGTGAAGAGGAGACGATTTCAACAACAAAGTAACATAACTATGATGTCTACTTAGGTATATAATAGATATAATATATATATATTATATATATATACTAATATAATATATATATATATTATATATATATATATATATATATATATATAATATATATATACTATATATATATATATATATATAATATATTATATATACAAGAAAAGAATTCTATTGGAATTTCCCTTCGCCACAAAATATGAGATTTACAATTTTTTAAGGCATCGAGAAAAAAAATAATTCCTCACATAAAATATTTCTTTTTAAATAAAATATTCTTGGAATTTATTATCAAATATAAAGCAATGAAGTTATTCATTCAAAGTTTATGGAGGAAATATATTGAGGGGAATATGTCTTGCTTTTAACTTTGTAATTTAAAATGGATTATTTTGGTTTATAATAATAAATACTATTATATATATATATATCAATATATATATATATATATATATATATATATATATTATATTATATATATATATATATATATATATATATATGATTATATATATATATATATAGTATAATATTATATAATATATATATAATATATATATATACTATAATAATACTATAATGATATATATATATATTATATTAATATATATATTATATATAATATATATATATATATATATTATTATATAATATATATATATATATATATAATATATATATATATATATATATATATATATAATATATATTTAAAATAGATATATATATATATTTAAATAGATATAATATATATATATAATATATATACTATAATATATATATACTATATATATATATATATATATATATAATAATATATATAAGTATATATTATATATAATATATATATATACTTATATATATATATATGTATTATATATATATTATGTATGTATATATATATATTATATATATCATAATATATATAATATATATTATAATACTATATATAATATAATATATATATATATATATATATATATATATTATATTATATATATTAAAGTGGCGAACTATTCTATATATCGATAATTTTTATCTATGTCAAAGCGTGCCTAGTGTTAACTCACTCCCTTTCTTTTGCTTAAACTTGTTGCGAGTATAATTAATTTACCTCAAATTGTTATAATTATTTTCAAAAAAATGTCTTCATCTTCCATCCTTCTATAATAGTGTAACAATTCAATTTAACTCATTAAAAGCATTTTTACACCACACACCACCCACACCACACACATAATATATTATATATATAATATATATATATATATATTATATATTATATATATACAAGTATTATATAATATATATATTATATAATTATATATATATATATATTAATATTAGTATATATTATATATATATATATATAATATATAATATATATATGGCATTATATACGGCAAACCAAAAACTCATAAACCCAACCTTTCCCTGCACCCCATTCTCTCAGCCATCAATACTCCATCCTTCAACATCTCCAAATTTCTTATCCCCTACACCAACCCCTCACAACCAACATTTACACCCTTCCGGAATCTTTCACTTTCTCTAAATTAATTCAATCTCTACATTACCCTAATTGCTTCATTACAAGTTTTGCCATTACTAACCGTTTTACCAATATCTCCGTCTCAGAAACATCCGATATCATCTCTAGTTCCTTAAACCATAATATTGCAACCAACCTCAACCTTACCCTTACAATTTTCAAAAAAATTTCTCAATTTTGCAACAAACATTACACTTTTCACCTTTAGATGCTCAATATTACAAATCGATAGATGGCATGCCTATGAGCTCCCACCCCTGGGCTCCACCTATGCCAATTGCTTTTTATGTCACCACGAAACAGTCTGGATCAACGACTGCTCCTCTGAATTTAAACCCCTCACATATAGGAAATAAAATGATGATCGCTTACTCATTTTCCATAATAAAACTCAATCAGATTTCTTTTTCACTTATATTAATTCTAAACACCCCAACATTCAATTTACTCGCCAAGACCAATCCAACAACACCCTCCCTTTTCTTGACATCCTTTTCCACCATACCCCGGAAGGCTTCACCACTTCTGTCTATCATAAACCTTCTTCTTCCCTCCTTGGCTTAAACTTCCTCAGCTCATCTCCTTACAGCTTTCTCTCTAATACCATCACTCTGCATCTTCATCGTGCATACCAGATTTGCTCTAATTGGCAAATGTTTCACCTCGAAATGACCTATCTTAAACCCTTTTTTCACCTTCACTTTACCCCCCCCCAATCTTGTTGAATCTTCCATTTATAACTTTCTACAGAACATTTTTAAACCCACAAATACATCTCCATTTACTTTAAAATCTCATTTCTGGGTTCCTCCCACCCCTCCCTTAATAAGGACTTACGCCAACTGCTTAAAACATTCTATCTACAACTAGACCCTCTCCTCGTTGCCAACCACCCTCTCTCCATATTCTCGTTTTCTTACAAAGACACACTCCCGGTATTACTTAGATCCTTAGTAGTTTATAACCTAAAGTGAGCAGACTGCAATGCCTGCTACATAGGC
>JABUQX010055294.1:32500-37500 GCA_015478945.1 Trachelipus rathkii
CGAGCAAAAGCTGGCTTCCATCAAAGGAAAGTGCGCTAATCTTGTTCTCCTACTGACAAATCTTTCTCTCCTCTAACTCTTGTAAATCTGCCTTTCCTCGCTCTTATTCCGATCTGATCATGTGTGTTGCTATTCCTCCAACGAATAAGCTAGATCTGCTTTGCCCTGTTCAAACTATATTCTCTTATTCTCAATATCGCACTTCCCTCCTCAAGCTGTGGAAAGCTCTCACATGTCCAGCTATTCCGAAAAAAGGAAGCCGTCTGATCCTTCTAACTATCGTGCTATAGCTCCAACTTGTATTCTATCTAAGATCTTTGAAACCCTCTCAACTCACTTCTTAGATATCTCGAAACTCACTCCGATCGCCAGTACGCTCTCGTTTGCACGCAGTCTACTGGCGATATACATTCTTATATCTAACCGATTTTATGGTTTTCCGCTCTTAGAACTACGGGGAACGACTTGGGTGGTGGCGCTTTGACATATCAAAGCATTTGAGCCGAGTATGGCCACGCGTTCACTGCTTTTCAAGCCTCCCTCCTTTTGGGTTTCCTCCTTCCTTTGCTTACTTATATCTAGCTACTTTCAAATCGCTCATTATCGGCTTGTTGTTGATGGACGACTTCTTCTCTTTCTGTCAATAGTGGTGCTTCCTCAGGGTCTGTCTTATCTCCTACTCTTAATTAATGATCTTCTCACCTGCACCTCTAACTCTATCCACTCGTATTCCGATGACCCGACCCTTTATTCTTCAACTCATATCAATCTACTCCCACTTTTACTTCTGAAATTGCCTCTCTTAATCTTTCGATTTTATTCTCGCTGATTGGATAGAAATAACTTTGTGAAATTTAATCTTTAAAACAACTTTTACATATCCTTCTCCAAAATACCTTCTAAATTTCCTGTCTCTTTCGACGGTTCTGTCGTCTCTCCTGTTGACAATAAGAACATCCTTGGCCTTAACATTAACAAAAAATTGTCTTGGAAAACTCATATTTCACAACCGGTGCTAGGGCGGCCTCAAGAAACTGGAACGTTCTGTTAGACTGTGAAGACTTTCCTTCCTTTTCTCAGGTTGCTCCGCTATACAAGGTCTCATCGCCCTTGTATGAGTACTGCTCTCATATCTGGGGGTGGGGGGCTCTGGTTTCACCCCCGCTTTTGGCAGGGTCGAGTCACCGGCAAAAAGGCTTATAAACTGTTCTGTCTTTCCAGTTCACTTGAACCTCTATCTTTGCGAGGCGATGTTGGGGCTTTATCTCTTATCCTATAGGTAGCGCAGCGGCAAGTGCTCGAGGAACTTATCATTCGCTTACCACGACCTTTACGACGCCTTCGTAGCACATGGGGTGCTGTATCTGCGCACGAGTTGTGTTGACAATTGGTAACTCCAGGCTAGTTTGCTGTGGTGCTTCCTTCTTTCCCCACCAGCCTCTGTTTTGTGGAATTCTCTTCCATCTTCTTGTTTCCTGCTGAATTAATCTCCTCACTTTAAGCCTGCGTCTGTGCTCATAAGCGTAATTTGCGCTAGAGGGAGAACTTTTGAGACGTGTAACACCCCTCCTTGAATAGGGGTTCTGCCGTGAGTGGTGGTGAACAACTGTCAAAGAAAAATAAACTTCTTGGGAGGGCAGATAAGTGGCAAATGATACTGAATCTCCTATTCCCATCAAAAACATCATTCAGATTATACCAGAAAATCGGTACATTCTTTCAAACATTACCCAGATTGGATCATATATCGCAACCCTACACAAATTTTGACCTTTCAAAATTGAAATTTAACCTTTGACTTCAGTACTCACACTCGACAAATTTATCCATTAGTTCTCTACCGACTAACTACTCATCAGAATTTGCAAATCCTTCTGATCCCCTCTCACTTCTTTCACAGCAACACAAACACATTTTCACCGTTTCTCATTTCACCTTTCCTTCATCTTTGTTTCAGTCACAGCTAGCAAATCAATTTGCCCTTTCTAAATATCCATCCACCTTCTGCTCCTCATCTCCTCAAACATTTATTCCTCTGACATTTCAATTACAGAATCGATTCATACATTTTCGCCGAAGAATAGAAGGGCGCTTACTGCGATCAAGACCTCTCCGAGGCAGCCCTTAGCATTCTGGCAAAAGATAAGTGGTAGTAGCAGCCAACCTAACTACCAACGTCCCTTAAGTCGCCTTATACCGACACGCAGGACATACGATGTGGGCAATTTTTCTCCAAACGTATGGATATAAGGGATAGGGATGTCTGTAAGATGTTTGTAGAAGAGGGGTGTGGATATAAGTAGGTGTATATGATTATGTTGTCGGGAGGATGAGTGTGGATATGAACGCATAACAGAAAGGCGAACCATTAGGCCAACTGGGAATGCCATACATACCATAAGCAAAATGGTAGGGGTATATATATACTATATATATATATATATATATAACAATAATATACTATATATATATATTAATTTTATAATATATATATATATATTAATCACATACTGTATATTATATATACCATATATACCGAAATATACAATTATTATTATTATTATTATTATTATTTTATTATTATTATTATTATTATTATTATTTATTATTATTATTATTTTATTTTTATTATTGAGTTGAAGAGGGAACCGATAACTAAAAGTAAATCATTAATTGGCAAATAATCGCGAAATTTGGCCGATGAGAGACGATTTAAAAAAAAATATGCCGATGATTTTTGCCGATGACGATTAATCGTCACATTAATTAAAATATATAATATATATATAGTATATATATAATTAGTATATATATATATATATATTATAATATACATTATATATATAGTATATATATATATTATATATATATATATATATAATATATATATATATATATATATATATATATAGTAATATATATATATATAGCTCTATATATATATATTAATAATTATAGGTTATATAATATATATTATATATAAATATATATATATATAATTATATATATATATATACTACATATATATATATATTATATATATATATTATATATATAATATATATATATATTATATAGTATATATATATATTATATTAATATTATATAATATATACATTATATAAAATTATATATATATATATAGTATATTTCTTTTTCAGAAATTGCTTGTTTATTTTGGTTCAAACTAAAAAAGGTTTCGTATACTTCTTTATGTATTTATTAATTAAGTTTTATTATCTAGAAAAATCAGGTCTAACTAAACCCAAAATCGAAAACACCTCATGTACTTGATATTTTTTATCTCTGCAAGATAAAAGTACTTACATTTGGCAAAAATGAAATAGTTAACACAGTTAATGGGAAACAGTCAGTTTGATCATGCTTAAAAGAGTTTTACCGAACCAACAGTTACTCATTGGGGTCATGATGCAACTACTAGATCCTTTAAATTAATGCAACATTTAAAATGCTCTCTTCCAGACGTTTCTGTAATTGTTAAGTTAAAAAAAAAAGGGAAGCAAAAGCTGTTCATGATAAACCTTTATTTTCAAAAACTCGGATTAAGTGGATACTTTTTCAATGGTCAAAAGCTTTTTCTGTCAATTTAGAGTGAAAAATTTAAAATACGATTGATTATAATGATTGTTAAAGACAGTGACCCATTAGGTTTTTTTTCTTAAGACCAGGATTTAAATAAAGCACTGTATGGAGACATCGTTTCGAAACTGGAAGTCATTTTAGACCCGGGAAATATTCGTAAAATAGTTCTAGCAGAAGCGGATACGCAACAAAATAAACTTAAAAATTGCTTAAAAGGATGCTTCGTGCATTTAAAAAATGGATGCTTGCACAAGGGAAAAGCTAAATTATTTTGCTATTAATATAAGATATGGGCGTAGATAAAAACAATATTAACTAATACGTTAGCAGGTAAGAGAATACAAATCGCAACATTTAAACTAATATATCGAGACTTGTTATTGACGTTATAAAAGAATTCGAAATAATAAGAGGCAAGTATATAGCTTAGTTACGGATAGCGCATCATATGATCAATACGATTGAAAAATTAAATAGGACAATGAGAATGAGGAACAGGAAGCTGGTAATGTGATATTGATTTAATTGAATGTCAAACGAAGAAGTAATAGTTGTTTTCAGAATAAAACTGGATAAAACTAATGATAAGACTATGTTCCGATGTAATTATATTTTCTCACATGAGGTGTGGAGTTCATACTTAACAGTTAGCAGTGCGTGATGGTCTCAGATCCTCATAGCAGTAAATCTTATAGAGCAAGGCGAAACAAACAGCAAAAGCAAAGTGAAATCCCAATATTAATGGAAGTTCAAAACGTAAGCTGGAAAGTTCAATCTTTTAAGTATCAAGAGACAAGATGGCGAGTACATGTCTAATTGCTCCACGAAAGGCTTCTTTTTGCAACTAAAAGACATATTAGTATGAGCTTGCTGGTACCCCTAACTTTCTCTCTCGTAGTTATTGGGAACAAATGAAACAAATTAGAAGAAGGGAAAGAATGGTAAACTGAAAGACAAAATATTTTTTGTCGGCCATCTTTGTTGTTCCACATTCAGTGTCTTTCTCAGAACTGAAGATCTGATATTAAAAGCTAGGAAAGCTCTTTGTGAACTAGGACTTAAGATGAATAATACTATCGAGAAATCTGGGTCGGTGTCAGATTGTTCAGCGAGTTTCAGAACCTCCCTTGGGTATTTTGGTTTGTCATGATGAAGAAGGTATAAGATTGTGATCACAATTTTTCGTATTCTGGAGATATAATCACTGGACTGAGATCTGTGGAGGAAAATTCGCTAAAAATATAGGAAACCTACTTTACATAAAATACCTCTAGATTATACAATTAGAATTCCACAAGGCAATTAGACGAAATAATAAAGAATCAACCGGAATTTCAAAAATTAACAGTTAATATAAAGAGACGATTTCCCTACTATCCTAAAATTTTTTAAGATGC
>JABUQX010055294.1:42500-46697 GCA_015478945.1 Trachelipus rathkii
AAAAGAAGTATGCGGGGTGCTAAAGTAGGGAAGTAAGAATGCTAAACAGTGAGTGGTGGAATGAAGAGGTGATGCAAGCGATTAAACCAGTAAAAAAAAAGACGTGGTTGAATGTACTAAAGCAAATGATGAAGTCTCAAAAAAGATGCTTTGGAATTCTATAAGAGGAAAAAAGGAATTCTAAAAGATGCATACGTAAGAGAAAAGAATAGGTAAATGAACAGTTTGGAAGAAAGGATGAATGGGGGACATAACAAGGGAATAGAAAGGCTCTTCTGGAAGGAGCGCGAAAGGTTAAAAATTAAATAAGGGGAACCTGCTCAGAATATGAATAGGGATGGTGCTTTTTTGTAACTGAATGAATGGATGTGAGGGAGTGTGGAAAGGAAACTTCGACAAATCTAGAAATAATATTGGTCAGTAATTGAACGAGGTGATAGTGAATTGTGTGTGGGTTTGATGTGCAAGAAGGAATAGTATTTTGGGGAATGAGGTTATTAGCAAAGAAGAGGAAAAGGGTAGAGGAGGAGGTTGAAGAATTGTAAATCTGCAGGTATGGACTGAAATACTGGTGAAATGATCAAGAACGGAGGCAAGTTTTTGATTGATTGAATCTTGAAGTTGTGTAAAAGCGTTTATGGAGGGTATTAGTTCCGAGGGATTGAAGGGAGCAGTAATGTATCTTATATTTAAGGGTAAGGGGAGAAAGGGACTGTAGAAATTGATAGGAATTAGTTTATTGAGTGTTATAGGGAATATAATTGTTGGTATTTTGGTCGAAAGATTGCCGCCGAGTCGAGTGAAAGACGGCTTGATTGGTTGAATATAACAAGGCGCGTTAGGATGTACGACGGATGTGTGGATCAATCTTTACATTGAAGCAAATGAATAAGAAAAATGAGGGAGAAGAAGATAAATTGTATTTAAGTTTTTATGAGATTTGCAACAGGGTATTGATAGGGTTTAATAGGGCTGCTCTATGCAAGGTGTTACGTGATAATTTAGTGTTGTGGTAGCTTCTGAATGGAATCAGAAGAATGTATGACGATAGTGAGGCCGTGTGTGAAGAATAAATGTGTCAAAAGTGATTAGTTTAGTTTAATAGCGGAGGAGGCAGGGATGTGTTATGTTCCTTGGTTATTCAATTTGCTATATGGATGGGGTTATGAAAGATTGAAGGTGGGCGTGAGGATGGTTTTAGAATGATGGAGAATGAGATGAGTGGAGGGTGCCCGACCTATTATATGCGGATGATTGGTTTTGTGTGGCGAATCTCAAAAGAGTTTGAGAGGATTGTGGTAGAAAGAAAGATTTGGAGGGTGTGTTAAAGGAGGGTTTGAAGAGTAAACGTAGAATAAGAGTAGGTCTATGGTTGTGGAGTGAGGACAGTCCTCAGGTGAAGTTATGTTAGATGGTCGAGCAGCTGGAACAAGTGCTGAAGTTTAAATATTTAGGGTATATGTTGATGCCAGGAAGGTGGTGTGGCAATAAAATCATTGGTGAATGTATAGGGACTAAGTTTTTAGAGTGCTAGGGCTCTTACATGGCATGGTATGTTGTTACCTGTGTTCTTGTATAGTAGTGAGACTATGGTCGATAAGAAAGCATCAGATGTTAAGTTCAATGTGTTCAGATGGACAAATCTTAGGGGCGTGCTGTGGTGAGAAGAAATTGATAAAAGTGAGGAATGAAGCGTATTAGAGAGTTGTGTGTGTGAAGATATGGGTAAACGAGAGAATAAATGAAAGTACTCTGAGATGGTTTGGTCATGTGGAAAAGGATGATTGATAGTCGGTTTTTAAGCGAATGTATAGTGGCGAGTGTGTTGGAAAACGAACGATGGAGATCGAAGAAAAATTTTGAGTCAGGTAAACGAATGTCTGAACGAACAGAAAATGTGAGTTTGCGCAGAGGCGAGAAATAAAGGCATAAGGAAGAGATGGCCGGGGTTTGTAGGGGGTAATTGCGTTGTGCCACCTAAGCCAAGAGATGAACACTTACACTGACGGATTTACATAGTGAGGGTCCGTCGCAATTCCGTTGAAGCTATAGGGTGGATTTTCTGACTGCGACGATCCTTACTAATTAATGGTACAAAGGGGGGGGGGGTAAGGCTGGGCTTTTCAAAGCTGGGCTTTTATATATACTATATATATATATCTATATAATATATATATATATATATATATATATTATATATAATCTATAATTTTTATATATAATTTATTTTTTAGTTAAAAATATACATATAAGAATATATATATATATATATATTAAAATACATAATAATAGTAATCAGATCATGTGAAATGTATAATTAAATGCCCTAGAGCACAAATAAAACTTTACTAAGTACAAAATCTACTTTAAATATTGCATACTTCTTTTAACATTTTGTATTTACAGTATTTCGATGTTATCAACGAAAAAAAGACCTGGTATTTATGAAAAAAAAAGCAATTTAAAAAAAGACAAAAGACAAAGAAACAAACCGTAGTCGTTGGTTTTTTTAAAAGAAAAAAAAACATTCATTTTTTAAAAAACGAACGGTTTTTTTTTTAATCCAACTATATTAAATATATATATAGTAGCTATATATATAGAGAATATAGTATATATATATATATTTATAATTATAATAATATATATATATGATTAAGCTATAGTATATAATATATATATATATGTATATGTATATATATTAAATGTATATAATTATATATAATATATATACTATATATATAGTTATATAGTAGATGTAATAATGTAAGTATATATATATATATTATATAGTATAAGTATATATATAGTTATAAAAATATAAAATTATAGTATATAATAATATATATATATAGTATAGTACTAGTATATATATATATATATCATCAGGTGGTTGAGCACGATTGGCGGTGTACAACTGGGTTGTCCCCAGTTGTTCTTTTAAGATAAACGCGCTGAAAAAACATCAAACCCACAGTCTCGGTTTTATCTGGGTATTTATAATAAAAAATAGGTAAAAATGAAGGATAAATTCAACTGAGTACTGACGGTAATATAATTGAAAGATTGTAATACATATTGTTTGATCTTACTCCAAGCCAGTCAATTTGATCTTTTTCATTCCCTAGTTTTTATACTCAAGTTTAAGAGTTCCTTGTTATTGTTGATCAATTATTTATTGATTATTATTAGTTATGTTTATTATTATTATATTTATTAAAATATTATTATTCTTTTATTATTCAACTAATTTTTGTAATGTATTTTTGATTCATTATAAGTATTTTGCTACTGTTACTATCGGTTTAAATTTCTCGCCACTTCAGACAAACGGGAGGTGCAATGAAGAGCGCCGATAACTGAAGCTCTTGGCAAGACATCCGCACACTCGAATAACGACCTCACTAGTTAACGTAGTGTGACAGGGTTTACTTATTCGAAACACAATGTACCTCTGTAATATGCACTGATGACAAATTGAAAGTGGATGTATGAATAGTAACCAATTCAAAACTTAAATCAATCTTGGCCAATGCACTTTAAAAATTTTAATGCAGCATAGCTCCACCAAATTATGTCCAACAAGAAAGACCCCTTTAATTAATAATTATTGCAAACATTTTGCCGATCCACTTTAAAACATCTATATAGAGTATAATAAGATTAAATATATCAACTGCCTATATATATATAGTATAATAGTATATATATCATATAAATATATATATATTATAATATATAATAATATATATTGTAATAATATATTAGAATAGTATATATAGTATACTATATATAATATATATATATATGATATAGTATTTTAATATATATATATATATAAATAAGAAAGCATCGTAAGTGTCACGTTCCTTGATTTGCCCGATTTTGCCAATTTTACCCGGTTCGGGTTTTAGTGAAAAAATGACCAAAAATCGGGGTGGGTTGGGCTTTTTTCAGAAAACCGGTTTTATGCCAGACGCCTGATTTATATACGGGTGATAGTGATAATATATATATAATAAATGTTATAGTATATAAATATATATAATATATATAGTTATATATATATATTATAGTATATATTATATTATATTATATATTATATGATAAACTATATATATTATATTATAGGTATATTATAATTAAGGCTGATGGGCCGGATATCCGGCACTATCCGGTACCGCCGTATCCGGGCCA
>JABUQX010055295.1:0-12500 GCA_015478945.1 Trachelipus rathkii
CGGTATGCCTCGTTCGAATCAAGTTGGGTGTTTTAACCGTTTCGCGTTATCGAGAAATTCTGTTCACCACCCAGTTGCTTGCTATATACAGGGTCGTCGTTCATCCTTAATAGTGGCATGCATCGCATAACCATGGTGGTTTCAACATCCTGTTCTCCTTTAAAAGGTGTAGTCTAAAACCTTTCAATTTATCAACTCTCCTTCTTTCACTAACCCACTCCAGTCTCTTTCTAGCCTTTATAGCCTTTCTAAAGTTGCTTCGATCTTCTTATACTATTGCTACAATGGACACTGTTCTTCTGAACTCTAATCGAATACCTCCTCCTTTTGGGGGAGCAGCACTGGCAACCCCCCTTTCCACACAATCACTCCCTCTCCAACTTTTTGACTCCAGACTTAACAGCTTTAGTCACTCTTTCTTACTATGTACTCAAAATGTAAAGTGAGGAGCACTCTTCCTTCCTCTAATATTACGATTATCTTTGTCTTGCACAATTTCAAACGCCTTTTATTTGATCATGAAATTGATGTATCTTGAATCTGGTGGATCATATATGGATTTCTGTCCTTTCCCCACCATTGCAGAAGCAACATTGTACATATATATATATATATATATATATATATATATATATATATATATATATATATATATATATATATATATATATATATATATATATTCTATATATATATATATATATATATATATATATATATATATATATATGTATATATATATATATATATATATATATATATATATATATCCCCACATATATATATATATATATATATATATATATATATATATATATATATATATATATATATATATATATATATATATGATGGCCATATTGCACTTATCTATGCTACTTATCAGTTCTAGAGGATATTTAAAACTAATATTTTACTTTAAAATTTTATCGCATTAACTTTAATAAAATGAATTACATAAAAACAGAAAAACTTTGAAATTAAAAAAATATATACATATATTTCATTTTAAAGTACCTTGAACCCTACTTGATATTTTTGTTATTAATTGTAATTAAAAAAGGTAAAAGTACGCAGTCTCATTTTTCACTCAAAATAAATTTTGTTCTTTTTTATATTAACGGGTTCCGTGCACGATAAAAGGCTTTGCGTGTGATAGAGATTCATGACACATTTGTCATGCGAATTATTCATGCATACGCATCTATATATGCATAATTAAAGTATGCTATATCTCGATATATATATATATATATATATATATATATTCATTTATGTATATATCAATGAATGTATATATATATATATATATATATATATATATATATATATATATATATATATATATATATATATATATATATATATATATATATATATATATATATATATATATATATATATATATATATATATATTTTTATTTTTCTCTTTCTGATATGCTAAATATATATATAGTATATATATATATATATATATATATATATATATATATATATATGCTTTCACGTTTGGCTCAGTGGGTTAAGGGGAGCTTTTTTGGCTCGCCTTCAGAACGTGGATTCCCTTTAAGTTATGGGTTTGGATCCTCGTTCGGCTACGTGAACTGACACAAAAAATTGTCGTCAGTAGGAGATTTTCTGTACTATTTACGCATTGCAGTTTACGGCATGCTGTATTAAACTAATCTCAATACACATGCATCACTACCAACATAGCCAACACGTACAACAGAACAATCTATTCATATACAAATCATTCTTCTCATGCTTCTCGCATTAGAAAGGCCGCGTATTAGGATGCAAACCCACGCCTGCGGTGGCAAGCACTCCGACAAAGTGGTGCTGAATCAGGACTTGCTATCGGGCCTCAATATCCTTGAACTTAAATATATACCACTTGGTCAGAAGCTATACAAATGCTTTCCCTGACCATTTTCCGATCTCGGGGATGAGGTTCCTTTCCGATCTTGGGATTGAGGTTATATATATATATATATATATATATATATATATATATATATATATATATATATATATATATATATATATATATATATATATTACTTACTGTTTTTATATATATATATATATATATAGTAGTTTGTCCGCCAGTTTGGTATCTAGCACCCTTTTCGATATGAAGGAATAGAGATATAGGTCTGAAACTTGGAATATAATCTATATATGGGTTAAGCTCGAATCCGTGTAATTTTCAAGTCTGTAGGATGTATATAGAGGGGGGTCACCCCCGAGAGCGTAGCCGCTACGCCCGCGTTTAAGCCCTTTTGGCTTTCCAAACCCGAGATTGAGTTAGGCCTAACGGCTAATCATCGACCCAGGTGTTCGATGCGTGAGAGAGAGAGAGCGCGCGCGTGCATGCACATACACACATATTATTACATCGAAGATTCATTTCCGAAGAAATCGAATCTGGTCAGCTGATCCTATGAGGATCGTTTTTACGCTACTCGGCTCCGACTCCGACTCCGGCTCCAGCTCCGACTCCGGCTCCGGCTCCGGCTCCGGCCGCGGTTTGGTTCAGACTCCGGCTCCGGCTCGAAGAAGTGATCCCCGAAGGGGATCACTTCTGAGTTGTTTTTTAAACCCTTCTGCGCCTGCTTCAGCGACTCCGAGTCCGCACTGCACGGCACTGCACCGGTCCGCACCGCACCGCACCGCGCCTCTGGTTCCGACCTATATCTATATAAGTTAGAGTTAACGTATCGTGATAAAATTTGGAGTGGTGTTAGATGATGACGTACCCTAGTCATGGATGATGTTACGTCCCCATGGGCCCCCCCGAAGGGGGGACCCACCCCCCTTCAAACATTAAATATTGACGTAGAAAGCTGAAATTTGGTGAGAGGTTTCATAGTTGAGTTTCTAGAAAGAGTTAGTATTGGAATTCAAGGAGTTGGCTCCGGCACCGGTGCTGGAGCCACTGCGGTGCTTAGTTAATAAACAGTCGTATAACAACAATCTTGGTGTCTTTATAAGGGTTATTGAGGTCGTAGAGTTCGAATATGATGGTTATAAGTCCGTGTAGGGTGCCTAGGACCCCCTATTAGGGGGTTCAAATGAAGAAACACAAAGTTTAAAACAGAGGAAGAAAGAAAGGAAGAAAAGAGAGAGAAGAGAAGAAGGAGGAAGAAGGAATGAAGAGGGAAAGAATGGAGAAGGTGGAAGAAGAATGAGGAAGGAGGAGTAGAAGGGGACAGCGGCAATGGTGCTGGCTCCGGTGCGGTGCCGAGTTATTAAATATTAGTGTAATGATACAATATTGATGTCCTTATATATGTTATTGGGTCTGTAGATTTCGAAAATAATGGTTTCAGAACCATCAAGATAACGTTTTACATACCAAAGCAGTAAATCACTAAATCAAACCACCATTCAACCCCCATCCAGCCACCCCCCTGACCATCTGTGATCTATTGATCTATTGATTAAGGTCACATTTTGAGTATCATTTTTGGATAAACATAACATAAAATCAAGTTCTTTATACAAACATCAACCAATATATGTTGACGTAACAAAGTTTTCACATTAATAAAGCTTACTTAGTATCATCTGAACTATGAATATAACCCACAACGACAAACTTAGCCCATCTTAAACAGGAATAAACGGTTAACGTTAACAAAGTTCTACACTTAACAACAGTAAAGTACATATCTCTAACATAACAATGTTAATTTACACTAACATGGTAATATTTAACTAAAATTTACTATAACCTTGTGTAATTATCATATAGACCGGCGAAAGTATGCTAACGTAACAAAGTTTTCCTATTAATAGAGCTAACATGATGTAACATGAACTAAGAATATAATATACAACAACAAACCTGACACATCTTAAGCAAGAATAAATGGTTAACATCAACAAAGATCCACACTTATCATCAGTAAAAGTAACTAACAAGGTGGACAAAGCGCAACTTATTCATACTTTGTCAACCATATCTCCAACATGACAATGTTAATTTTACATTAACATAGTAATATTTAACAAAAAATTTAGCATAACCTTACCTAACCATCATAATACCTAATGGGTAAGGGCGGACAAAGTAAAGTTTTTACTCTCTGTAAAGCTAAACTATGAGCATAACAGACTTAACACACAACAACCAGACGAATAAACAGTTATCATTAACAACTTAGCCAATAAAGCGAACATACGGGGGAAGTAAAACAAGTTTTCATATTTTATAACATATAATTTTCATTGAAAAAGCGTTATATAAATACATAAAAACATATAAATACATAAAAATTTACTTTTATTTTAAATATATTAATTCATCTGATCAGCAAACATAGGATTCAAGTTGGGTAAGCCATATATATCTCTCTAAAGATTCAACATCCTTTGAAAGGATGTAAGTATAAAGCTGCACTAAACCATTTTTCGCATATTTTGATTCAGCAGCACTCATTCTCTCATACAAGAAAGAAGTAAACTCATCCAAGCTGATAGTTATTAACGCATTCCTGTATGCTGGTATAGGAAACCGCATGTTTTCGGTATAATATCGTAGATTACCCCATGAGCTATATGTATTAAGTCCTCAAGTATATCAACATCGTTAAGATGCGATATTAATTCGTTTTTATTTTAAGCAATGCCGTTATATTTTCAGATGACTGAACAATGAAACCTATACACGTACGCATGAATGTGACAGCATCATTGGGTTTCCAATAGTTGCGTACATCAATACTTTTAACATTATCAGACGCAGTGAAAGCAACTTCTATTCTATTATAGCCTCTCAAGCTGTCACCTCTGATTTCAGTAGGAGGTGCTGTCTCAGATGACACATACTCATTCTTTACCCAAGCTTCAACGCTGTCGATAATCTTGAGGAATCCATCAGCACCGAATAAAGGTCTATCATTTGAACCTCTGGCAGGAATACAAGCAATGTATCGGTATCCATCTGGTTGACGATTAAATATAAACGACACATCGTTGGGAATAACGAAGCTCCTTGTGAAGATATCAACAACAGATCTAGAGATGTGGGGAGATGACATCGTACCAGTACAGCGAAAAAATGTCCTACTGAAGGAAATCGTATGCGTAAACAACCCTTATAGGTAATGAGATTCTTTCTTACAGCTCATCAGAAGAAAGTAACAAGAATACAATGCTGAACAAACCTATCAGTTCAAAAGGTACTTATCTTCTCGTTAGGCAAAACAACAACAAATATATCAAACTAGGTTCACTATGGTAATATATGTATACAAAGGAGATCTATACAGTCAAATTGACATGAAATGAGCTTATCCAAAACAAAAAAACAAAACAAAAACAATAATAATAATAATAATAATCAATGTTCATCACATACATATAGTTTTTACATAGGCTTAAGATCTAAAAACGCTAAATCTTTACACTGAAAACCAATCATTTTCGTCGTTATATCTAATATATTTTTTCACTTCATCGATACCATCATTGAGTACATATGTTAAAAGTTCACGTTCCGACACTAAAATATGTTTACTCGATAGATCCGTGTGGTAAGCACTTTCGGTCCATTGTTTTCTAAATAGATAGATGAGTTTCTGTACATCTATAGAATTTAAGAAGCATTCAATGATAGTCTCAGAATCATCAACCAGCGTTTTCTTGAAGGAGCAATATTCCTGATACAACATGTAATGCGCAACAGTTACATAATCAGACAGCATTTCCGATTTCTTAGTTTGCGTTATTACCATCCTACAAACTTTCGACAGATATTTTATCGGTTTTAATCCAGAAATATAGATTCTACGAGCCGTAGGTTTAAATACGCCTGTGTCATTACACATCTTCCATACTCGAACCTCCAATCGGTGTTGTGAAATTATACCCTTAGAAAAAGAGATAGTAAGATGACTAACTTTATGACATCCTCTTCTAGCAATAATCGTTTCCGGTGATTCTACTAAAACGTTGGTAGAGTCAGAGCACTCCTTAACCCATTCTGCAGCATGACGACATATACAGAGTAGTTCATCTGTACTCATAAAAATACGTTTGTTACTGCGGTATACAGATTGATTAATACACGTGAAAAAATCAGAACCATCGGGGTTTCTTTTATATAAGATTGAAACCCCACACCCTGGGATCTTGATTACCCTTTGTATAATCTTTTGTATAGGGGTATATCTGTTAAGACGCTGCATATTGTTCACTTAATGAAAATAGAACACTTTTTAAACGGAGCACAACCTCCTAATGCTTTCAAGTCCACAACGATTATGACGTTAAAACAAGCATCATGAGAAAAGATATTATAAAATTAAGGATACAAACACAAGCCTAACAGGAAGGCTAAACCTGTTTTACATTCACTTTTAGGCCTTACGCTCCGTTCGTTTTTTGTTTGTATTTCATGTTTCATTCAACGCTATCACATTGGGCAAACTAATAAACGCTAATTGGACCTAAGAACATAGCATATCTAACTTACGAATAAACAGTTTTCATTAACAAAGTTCGTTACTCATCTACGGTAAATAACTAACACCATTCTTAAAACTCAACCTACCCCGATCCCTTTTCGAAACATTACGCAATACCTTCAAATCCTGAGGCTCACCCTGCATACTTATCATTAGGGATGCCTTTATCTTTATACAAAAGCTCTCCCAAAGGCGCTCACGCATCAACATAATCTCATTCTTTATGATACATAACCGAACAATTTTATCCTGACATAGCATAAAAATAAGTTCTTTGAATAAAATATCATAGTAAAGCATAATAGTTTACTGATTTTAAAACAGTAAATCAGTAAATCACTAAATCAAACCACCCATCCCTGCAGTCCCCTACCCGTCCCATCCGCCTGTGATCTATTGAACTATTGATTCAAGTCTTTCAAGTATCATTTTGGACAAACATAACATAAAAATAAGTTCTTTATATACTAACCTATGAATATATCCTTAACCGACAAAGTTTTAGCATCAGTAAAGCTAACAAATCATAACTGCGACTAGGAAAATAGTGTACAAAATCTAACATACCTCACGTATGAATAATCAGCTAACATCGTGAAAATTCCCAAAGATAAAGTGGCTAACAGGTCATACAATACTCGATATGTTTCCACTTTTCGAGCATATTAGCAACAGGTAAAGCCTTATTATCTAACAAAATCCCTTAACAAAGTGACCAATCTATCAAAGATGCCACCGTCTTGAACTATGAATTGATACTATCTTGTCCCTCATTTCGAGTATAACATCATTTGACCCATGAATAAACGTGACATTAGCAAAAGTCTTACGAATAAACAGTTTTCATTAGTCAAAATTATCTCAAAATAGCATTGCAACTGAGAGGAAATCACGGGATGCACCCCCTGAAGGGTGTGCAGATCCTGCGGGGATCACCCCGAAGGGGTGTAAGCAGGCTTTACCCCTCCGGGAGGTAAGGCTCAACTATCGGAGGCTGGGGCCCAGGCCACGCATCGGGTGATCCCCTGCGCAAGTTCCACACCGCTGAAGTATCCCAGACTCTCTTGGAAGTAATGTGCAACAGTATAACAGTTAAGCAACTGTTTGATAAATCAGGCTTTAACATCTCCGTTGACTCATGGGTCAAGCCGATATACTCAGTGTGACCCAGACAGGCGACTGTCTTGATATCGCTGAAGATTTGTTAGATAATACGGCACACCTGTTTAGCTGGCATATGCTCGAAAGTCGGCATTGACCTGTTAACTACTCTTCCGTCGGCAAATTTTCGGGATTGCTGATATTGTAGTCGCAGTTGTTTGTTAACTGCTGCTTTGTCGAAGTTAAGCTATTCATGGGTTAGCGCCTCAAGAGCCATGCAATATTCATGATCCAGACAGCGAATGGGCGCGGTGTATGCTTTACTATGACCTTTTATTGAGCTGTTTTATGTTGTATCAAAATGAACCCGCTCAGCTGTAGATGGTGTGCGTGATATTTCGAAGGGTCCAGCTAGGCCAGTTTTAAGGTGGTGATCGTTCTTTACGCTGGTAATCTTTCGAACTTTGTATCAAAGCTTCTTTATTCATAAGTTAGATATGCTATGATAGCGTTATTAGACTGCCCAATGGTGAAGCGCCAAATACAAACAAAACGGGCGGGCAATAGTAGAATTGGAAAGCGTCATGGTACGCTATCTTTTCTCATGATAACTTTGTTGCACGTCATGTGCGTGCTCACGGGTATCTATTTACCTTAGAGGTAGTATGCGGCGTGTTGAACCTTTATACAAAGATTATACAAAAAGCATCAATCTTTATGGTTTGATCTTGCAAAAGAGCCCCGTATTGATTTTTACATGTGATCAATCTGCGCTACGTGTACTGTGAACTGCTGCGTATGTCGTCGTGCTACCTGCGTTTTAACCGGAAACGGCGGATAAATCTTGCTGTCTGCTCTGGAGTATGGCACTTATTGGTATGAAGATGTAATGACGGCTCGTAAATCTATATTTCTGGTTAAAGCTGATAAATATCTTGTCGAAAGATTTGTAAGTAATGATAACACCAAGCAGAAATCGATATAATACATTTGTAACTATTGCGCATTACATCATTGTATCGAAGGCTATTGCTCATTCGAAAAACACTGGTTGATAACATCATTGAATAACTATTAGAATTGAAGGCTGAAACTCATCTATAAGTGCTGGATCTATCGATAAAACATATTTTGTCGAACTTTATGTACTCAATGATGAAAGTGAAAAAAAATATAGACTCGTGGTTGCATCTTTGAATCTTAAGCAAAAAACATATGTATGTGATGAACATTGATTATTATTATTATTGTGTGTACTTTGTTTTGTTTTGTTTTGGATAGAAACGAACGCGTCATTTGCTGTATAGATCTCCTCTGTATACATATATTACCATAGTGAACCTGTTTATTGTTATTGTTGTTGTTTTTGTCCCAACGAAGAAGTATATACCTTTAATTTAGTATATTCGTTCGTGCATTATATTATTGTTTACTGGCTTCTGATTGGCACGAAGAAGACAAGGCACATACATTTCCTTCGATGCATTTCGCTTTGGCTTGCTGGCACGTGTCTCTTATCTACAGATGTATTGTTGACCTCTTCTGGGAGCTGTTATTCCCACGTGTCATTTATATTTGTCGTCAGCAGATGAATACCGATCACGTACTTGCTGTTCTGCAGAGACTGATAGACCTTCTTTGATAGCTATCTGTGACGTTAATGGTGGTATGTCTGTGCCTCTATATCAGTGACAATAGAATGAAACCGTCGTTGTGTTAAGCCTGATCTTGTCATGCACGTACGTGTTTCATTGTTTATATCTAACGGCACATTATGCTGTGATTGTGCAGAAGGCCATCAAATATTATACCGAAACACCCTGTGGTATACAGGTAATAACTATCACCTCTCTTGTATGAAGGAATGCTGGTAAAGCCTAATGCCAGCTGAGTCTGGCAGCTATGCATCAGAGATGTTAATCTTTAGAAGACCATGGCTTACTTAATCTATCTATATAAAGAAAATAAAAGCCCCTATAATACCTCAGACATGTATTTATATAACGCTTTCAATAATATGTTATAAATGAAAACTAAAGTTAATGATAATGGTTGTTATGTTGTAGTTACGAAGAACTTTCGCCGATAGGCATGTTGAGTGTTTGTTAAATAATACTATGTTAATGTAAAATTAACATTGTCATGTTGAGGTGACAAAGTATGGCGCGCTTTATTGTTCAGCTACTGATGATAAGTGGTTTCCTGTTGATCATGGCTGGCTTGGCCTTGGCGGTGGAATGTCCGTTTGTTATTGCCAACCTCATTACGATTCGCTTGCATCATGTTGCTCCTATTAATAAGGAACTTTGTTACGATTAACGCTACTCTTCCATTCTGATAATTTACGGTTATAGTAATTTTAGTTAGCGCATATTACCATGTTGATGTTGAGCCATTGTTATGTTAGGGTATGCTTGATGTGTGGTAAGTTACGTTTTAATTTGCATGACCAATTACTTCACTGCTATTGAAGATGTGGTCTTTGTTAATATTGACCTTCATTCGCTGTTTAAGATATGACAGTTGTTCTGTTAATACTACATTGACCTATTAGTTCAGATGTCACTAAGTAAGCTTTTATTAACTCGCGAAAACTTACGTCAGTATATATTGGTTGATGTTCTTTATAAAGAACGATTTATCGATATGTTTATCAAAAATGACTCTCAAATGCCGACCTTAATCAGCTCAGATCAATAGATCACAGATGGTCGGGAGGGAGGTTGGAGGTTGGATAGTGGTTTTATTTAGTGATTTACTGCTGGTAATGTAAAACGCTCAAATTTAACAAGTTGCTAAGCCATTATTCAGAAATCTGAACCCAACTGTATATAGGATTTATCAGTATTTGCGCCATTCCGCTTGTTTTTAATAACCGACCGCCGGGAAGACGGCGCCATTACCGCTGTCTGTGCTCGCCTTCCTCATTGCTGGATCGGACCGTCCACGCGTGCCGGTCCGGTCGGCAAGCAGGGTAGGTGAACTCTTCTATTTCTTCCTCTACGGGCTGCGCTCTGTGCTTTTTCGGTCGGAACCTCCTGGCGGAGGTGCAGGCACTTCTGCACTGTATCTGAACGTTTCAATGTATATAAGGCAGGGTTATTGATTATACGACTGTTTAGACTCGGCCATGACGCGCCGATGGCACAAGCTGGTGTGCAACTGCTGCGAAGGCTCAACGCGAGTCACGCGCAAGTCAACACACGGGAGCATTCGGCCTGTTTACGAAGGAGATAGTCCCCCCCTTCAGGGAGGCCATGGACATGGCATCATCCATGTTTAAGCGCGTCATCATCAGCACCACTCCAAACACACATCACGATACGTTAACTCCCAACTATAGATATAGATCGGGCCTGAAGGCGGTACGTGCGGTGCGGATGGCTGCAGTGCTGCGTGCGGTACACCGGGCGCGGCGCGCAAGAACTGAAACAACTCAAGTGATCCCCTTCGGGGATCGCTGTCAGGCGGTGATCTGAGCAAACTGCGGCCGAAGCCAGCCAGAGTCAGGCGGGAGCCGGAATCGAGTCAGAGCGCCGGAAGTGCGCAAAAAAAGACGATCCCACTTACGGGATTTTCGACTCGAATTCGATTTCGGCTACGAATCAGTCTTTCGTGTGTCAATGTAATGTGATGTGGTGTATGTGCATGCGCACTCACGCATCGGTACCTGGGTCGATGATTAACCGTTGAGCAACGCAGCTCTTTCGGGTTTGAAAGCCAAAGGACTTGCGGGCGGCAACGCTGCGAAGTGACCCCCCTCCACCATCCTGAACGAAAATGCACGGTTTAACCATAGTGCTGTTCCAAGTTTCCGAACCTGTCTCCCATTCGCTTCATATCGAAGGGTGCTCTGAAACTGGCTTTAATTATATATATATATATGTGCATATATATATATATATATATATATAATAACTGTATATGTATATATATATATATATATATATATATATATATATTTATATAACTATATATATATATATATAGAGAAGAAGAGAGAGAGAGAGAGAGAGAGAGAGGTGCGATAAAAATGAGATTGGGCCAGGAGGAAAATATCGATTTATCTTATTTAAGACTTTTTATTTTAATTTGTTCCCCATCCGTTTCAAAATCATTGCCTTCTTCGCTGATTTAGTCACCCCACCGCTTCTAACCAATCTTAGAAAGCTGCCTAGAAGTCTTTTTTTCAAAACAAAATTTAAAATAAATTTTAAGAAGTTAAAGAGGTTAAATCTAGTAAGTAAAGCATGCAGGATTATCGTCATGATATTGACCTTCAAAAAGTCTTGTATGTGTTGAAAGTTGTGTTGGCTATTGCGTTGTTATGGTGAAGAAACCAGTTGTGATTGTATCAGTTTCGGTCTTTCGAAAAAAATATTTTCTCTCAACCATTTCTAAACATCATAGTAAAACTTCTCATTAATTGTCTGCCAATGAAACAGTTTTGACATACTCCTATGAGCACTCTTTACTGCTCTTGCATTTTTTGATCTTGCGGAATAAAGGTTTAAGCACAGTATAAATATACCGTGGTTTAAGCTAAATTTTGAAAATCTTAAATTACGAGTGCCAATAAAAACCCTGCCTGCTTTGGTCCGAAATTTCGTTGACATAAACCTCACGAAACATTTTGAGAGTTTCACTCATACCTTTACCTTGGTTCTTTGTTTTAATTTAGAGTCCATGTGGGAAATTATTGAACTACATGAACGCGCAGTCACAAAAACGCTTACAACATGAGCACTTCTGCAAACAGCATTGATTCACAGAGGAATACGTCAATCTGTTCTTTGCCACCAAGAGACTTTCATACCTCACACTGCCTTTGAACTGAGGGAATCTTAAATACAAAAATCTACGGATTTTGATAATTCAATTTCATAAAAAAAAAGTTTAACGAACTATTGAAATATAAACG
>JABUQX010055295.1:15000-20000 GCA_015478945.1 Trachelipus rathkii
TCCTAAATATTTAAACTCAGACACTTATTCCAGTTGTTCACCATCCAACATAATTTCACACCGAGGACTGTCCTCACTTACAGCCATAACCTCTTATCTGCGTTTACTTTCAAACCCCTCCTTTACACCCTGCCAAGTCCTCTAACAAATCCTCTCAAACTCTGCTAGATTCACCACACAAAAACCAAAATCTGTCCGCATATAATGTGTAGACACCTCCACTCCCTTCCATTATCTATCATTCTAATACCATTTCCCCTGCCACTCTCACCTCTAATTCTTTCTAACCTCATCCATATATAATTGAATAGCCAAGCGAAATATATATATATATATATATATATATATATATATATATATATATATATATATATATATATATATATATATATATATATATATATATATATATATATATATATATATATATATATATATATATATATTGGAGAAACTAGATAATGGGAGTGTTTTCCAGACTTTACCATGGGGGTACAATGTACATGTAAGAATGAGCATAGCTTTTAAGTCTGGGATCAGAGATTCGGACGGTGAAAGAATGAGACTGTGAAAAGACGTGTCGCACGGGCCCTCCTCAGAGCAGGAGGAATGTGACTGGAAAGTTCAGAAGAATAATGTCCGAAACAGCGATAGTGTAAAGAGAGAGTGATACAACGATTCGACAGAGAGAAAGAGATCGGAGAGAGAGTTAGTGAGAGTGAAAGAGATGATAAAGTACCCTAGACTCAACTTTTTTTGAGGAGAGCTGTGTGAGTGAAGCACTTCAAAAGTCTGAAGCGTACTCCATACAGGGATGAACAACTCTCCTTTAAAAGATAAGAGCACCCAACCTTTAAGAAGCTTGTTTAATAAGATAAATAATGTGATCCATTCAAAAAGATCGAAAGAAAAAGAAACTTCAAGAATAATTAGGTCAGACGAAGATTTTAGTTGTGAGATGAAGGAAGTGAGTTTTTGAGGAATTGAAAAAATAACATATTTTCTCTGCCCCCCAATAAGAAATTTGAGAAAGATCAGTTGTTAAATGACTACAATTCAAGCATGAATTATTGGCTTTTGTGTGGGACTTCGCCATAGGAGTGGATAGGTCATAGAGGGATAGAGAAGAGGCCATTAATGAAAAGAAGAAATAAAGTTTGGAATAGGAAAGATCCCTGAAATCCAGACATCACAATTAATAGACTTAAAGGATGAACGGTGGCTGTTGACAGTTGTTTTTATAGATAGATTGAAAGGGAATCAGGGAGAATGTCGAAGACAAGAAAAGAAACGGAACTTGAAGAGGGAAAAAGGAAGAAACAAAGTTGGAGTTGTCAGAAAGAGTTTAAGGAAGAGGAACTTGAAAGCTTATATATATATATATATATATATATCAGAGGTGGGCGCGCAAATTTTAAAATTTAGAGCGCAAACGCAAAAGCGCAAAGTGGAAAAACTAAGTCCGCAAGCGCAAAAGCGCAAAATTTTTCAAAAAAATTAGTCGCAGCGCAAAGCGACATGTTCCGAACAACTTTAGTCGCAAGCGCAAAAGAGCAAATTTTCCAACAAAATAGTCGCTGCCGAAGCGCAAGTCTTTGTACATGTTACACTAAATTTAATTTTTTTAAAAGCACTAATTTAGGATAGCACCAAAAAAATAATATAAATATAAACCAAAAAGTTTTAAAGACATAAAATTTTTTAAATTTTATATGAAGAGATGGCAAAGAATATATAACAAAAAATGAGGAGAGAAGATTTTAATTCTTATTTCGCAACTTATAGTGTGATCTTGTCATATATCTCTTTTCCTAACTCAAACTCAAAAAGATAAATTTTTAAAAATTGCTTGTAAGAAGGTTGCCACTCTTTTGCTCTTAGAATCTCAGAGCCTTGACTAAACAACCTCTCCACGACCTGCTGAGATGGCTAATGGGGTATTATACTTAATAAACAAGTCCACCCAGACCTCCTGGAATTCATCACACGGAAACAGGTTCCTAGTGAGAGAGGTACTGTGGTAAAGTTTTACTGCATTCAATAATTTCAAGAGTTACACTTCAACGACTTTCACCGTTTGCAATTCTTTTTCCTTTTAAGCACTTATTCATATCTGTTTTTTATCCATTTAAACAAAAGCAGCTAAAAGGTTTAAGTAGCCACTCCACAAGTAAAGCCCATTAAACTTGTAAAATTTGGCTATAATAGAATTAATGTAATTGAAATTAATTATATGCAATAATAATAATAATTCGTTTGTAGGCTTTAATGAATTATTTAATCAAGAATAATAATATATAGTGATAATTAATAAAAATATATAATAAATAATAATAATAATAATTAATAATATTAATGAATAATATAATTAATAATAATGAATGTAATAATAATAAATTATTTATTATTATTATTATATTATTATTATTATTAATTATTATTATATTATTATTATTATTATTCTTATTATTATATATTATTATTATTGTTATTATTATATTATTAGTATTATATTGTTATTATTATTATTATATCTCAATATTATATTATTCATTATTTTATTGTTTTATTAATTATTATTATTATTATTATTTTATTCATAATAATTATACTATATATATATATATATATATATATATATATATATATATATATATAATATTATTATATATATTATATATATATAATATAATAATATATATATATAATATATATATTATATATATTATATATATATATATATATATTTTATATATATATCGTCTATAATATATTAGTGATGGCGCATGTCAAAAATTTGACTGTTTTGCGGATGCGGAATGCGATGCGGATTAAAAGATGATGAGGATGCTGATGCGATCGCGGATGCGGATATTAAAATAGATGAGGATGCCGGATGCGGATGCGATTGTTTACTCTTTGAAGTTTGTATTAAAAAGTTATATATATTAATATATATATAATATATATATATATATATATATATATTATATATATATATATATATATTATCTTTATATTATATATATATATATATATAGTATATATATATATATTAGTGATGGACATGACATGACATGATTATTACTATATATATATTATATATATATATTATAGTATATTCGGATGGTAGGTATATTTAGTATATAATATATTATAGTTTATATATATATATAATCATCGTATATATATATATATATATATATATAGTTACATATTCTTCCAGTCAGGCTTACGAGCCTGTAGTGGGCCAGCCTCCTCTTTCCATCTGTTCTATCCATCAACGTTCCATCCACCAATCAGTCATCCATTGCAAGGCATCTGGTGTCTCCTGAATGAATCCCTACTGTGTCTCTCCACCTCTTCGCGCTTTCCCTCGGTTTTCACTCCTCCGGTCTCACCTCCACCTCCTGCTGGGCAACTCCTCCACCTGCATCCCTCTCCAGGTGTCCCCATCATCTCAGTCTGGCTGCGTCCCACTTTATTCATCATTGGTTTCACACCCACGCTCTCCCTCATTGTCTCGTTTCTCACTCTAGTCTCTTCTCGTCTTTTCCAATCCTGTCTCAAAAAATTCTCTCCGCTGTCTGAATTCTCTCTCCTCTCTCCTCTGTCATGCCCCAGTCTCAACCCCATACACAGTTCTCGGCGTCCCAATCACTCCCTCGTCTATTGTCTCTTTCACCTCTTTGTTCATATATTTAACTTTCAAGATGGGGTATACTGCTCAATCTACTCGGTATTCTCCTTTGAACACCCCCTTTCTTCCAAGTGTTTCCTAGATATTTATACTCTATCACATTTTAATCCTCTTTACGTCTACCTCCACTATCAATCTCCTCTCCTTCCGCTTACTACATTATTTCTGTTTTCTCCACAATTCATATTCAATCCTGTTTCTCTCAACTTTTTTGCGAAACACAGGCACCATTTGCTTCAACTTCTCACCATCTCCACTCGCAACAGCCAAATCACTGCATATACCAGATGTCTCCATCCAATCTCTCTACAACTCGTCTTTTCACTCTATAAGCTGTCCAACTACGCTATATACCAGTATCGGCACAGCCACTAACCCTGCCTTACTCAGTTTTAAATTCAAAACCATGTCTCGTTTTATATTCCTGTTTTTCTTACCTTACTTTATGCTATTCCGTAAGTACTTTCTTAACTTGCTTTATTCAGTCCTGGACCTCCAACTTCATAATCCCTCTCCAGAACTCTCCACAGCTTCTCTCTGGTACAGAATTCAAATGCTTTCTTTCAAGTCTATGAAAGGCGATATAATGCCTCTTATGTATTCCCATGTTCTTTTTTCTGTATCATTCTTATGCAAACATTAAATCTGTAGTACTTCCACCACCCAATCTTGGCTCTATTTTTGATCTTAATTTTCTTTCTAATATTCTTTTATATAACTTCGCCATGTAATCCATTAGTGAGATTCCTCTATGATTTTTTACAATTTCCCTGCGTCCCCCTTACCTTTATAAATGGGAACTATTATGACCTTCCCCAACCTTATAGCACTCTCCAACCAACACCTGTTCAGAAATCTCAGATCAAGGCCTATCAGCCAATCTCCTCCTCCTTAATATTTAATCCCATCCTCGAGATTTTTTCCGCTCTTCAATTTTCCTTACGCCTCTCAAATTCCTCTCTCCGTTATTCCTCCATCCTATTTTCTCCCCCACGTTTCTCTCCTCCTCCTCCCCTCTCTCTCCCTTCCTCTTCCGACGCCTCCACATTCAACAACTCATCAAAGTACTCTATCCGCCTTTTGTTTTTTTCTCCGGGCTTACCAATGTTTCTCCATTTTTGTCTTTGATATTACATACTCTACTCTTTGCTCCTCTATACGTTCTTGCCAAATCTAAAAATCTTCTTCTTGCTTTCTTCATATCTCCATCAGTTCCTTTGGTACTTCTCAGCCACCTCCTTCCTTTGCCCTCCCCTTCATTCTCTCCGTTTCATTTCAATTTCTTGCTTCCACACGTAAC
>JABUQX010055295.1:22500-49335 GCA_015478945.1 Trachelipus rathkii
ACTCTTTTCCAGTGTCTTGGAGTTCTCCTTATGTTGTCTCTAGAAGCAAGATCCTCTGTCAGGGAGACCTCTGGGTGAGACGGAGTTTGCAAGCCGTAATGAAGATGAAGATGCTTAGTTCTGAGCTGTAAGGGCGAAACCGCTGACGCGTGAGGAGTATTATACGAGAGGACTGACATCGGAAACAATTGCGAAAAGAAATGGTTTTCTATCTAAGATGGCTCTAGGGTTAAGAGTTTCTGGCCAAAAAGAAGATGTTGGACCAACTGACAGGTGGAAAGCCTTCCGGGAGTTTTTATACTTCTATATATATATTATATATATATATATATTATATATATATATATATATATAATTATTCATATATATATATATATATATATATAATTTAATAATATATTATATATATAATAATATATATATATTACTAATATTGTATATAATATTATCGTGGTGTGTGTCGAGTCTCATATTTTGTGTTGGTATTTTCTGCGGGTAAAGTTTATTGTTTCGCCATAATAAGTTTACTATTGCAAGTGATGCAGGGAATTTATATAAACATATATATATATATATATATATACTATATATATTATATATTATTATGGAGTATTATTATATATATTATAATATATATATATATATAATATATATATATATATTAAATATAAAATATTAATATATATATATATATATATTATATATATATATATAATATATATATATATATATATATATATATATATATATAGTAGTTATATATTATATATATTATATATTATAATATATTATACTATATATATATATATATATATATTAGTCACCTGTGTTACCAGATTGCGAGAATATGGATCCAACTCTTTTGAACCCAACCAATCTCTTTCCCCAGCCTCAACCATTTGAAAAAAAATTTTATATATAGAGAATAATACTTGAAATTATTAATCTCCTCAAATTTATGTTAAGAAACTAAAAGCTTCTGAGCCCTTTAAAGGGAGGGTTTGCTTCTCTTTTCTTCGTAAATGAGATCTGCAATCGCTGAAAAGCATGTCGCCAGCTACACTTATTAAGGCATGCTAGTATTCCCTTGCCGAGTTCTGCAAGCATGTGAACACTTTTAACAATTATCACGCCACCAAACCAATGGATCTTTATCCGATTCCAAGAGTTTTAGCTTTTGATTATCTTCGATCAATGACAGAGTGTCCTTTGACACCTCTGAACAAGATCTTCATCGCGCTGCTAGAAGCCAAAAGAAACGTCATGATTCTGCAATGGTTTTCCGCTAACAGATAATATGTGTGTCTGGTTTCTGCAATCTTTTTCCTTTTATGGCTGGTGATTTCCCTGGCTTTAGCAGCATTCATCCAATAGGGATCCTAATAATTTTAAACGCCTTTGTTGAAACAAGTGGTTCAAGAATTATATTGACCACAAAACAATTGGATCGCAGAAAAGTTTACTATTGCAGATGGCGTAATCGTTTTGCGCTGATTTTGAAATCTATTATCGTATCCCAGCATTATTTTCTGTCATACCCTTGTGAAAAGTCCTTACTTTTAATAGGCAGCTTTAGCACAGCTTCATCGTTGCAACTAGAGGAATCTCGTCTGCCAAACAAGAATTTTCTGAGATAATAGTCTTAGTTGCCTCTTCAAACGGTTTAAGATAGAGTAATACAATTATCTAAAATCGCATTATATCGTTGTTACCCATTATCCACCTTTAGTTTGTTCGAACATTAAGGGGAGACAACTTCATTTATTTTCCCATCCTCTCAAGCATGTACCATCTACTATTCCAATGAGTCTGAACATCTTGCGTTACAGAAGTTGAGGAACATTTAGTCTCATTCATAAATGAATACTATCCACTATCCGCAAAAAATTCATGCGGAAGCGAATGCAAATGTGGATGAGAGAAAAATTATGCGGATGCGGATATCGCTACACCCTCTAGTCTTTTTATACGGTATTTTACGAATATCTTGAATAGATTCAATTGGAAAAGTGTATAGTTTTTTTATTCCAAAAAAGCATGCGAAAAAAAATTTAGTTGAAACAAAAAATGTTTTATTGTAACTTTCTACTAAGCACTAAGCTGAGTCAGAGCCGAAATTTTGAATTTGACTGCTGGATCGAAGTCGGAGTCGGATTCGGATCGGAGTCGGAGTCGAAAATTTTTTGTTTAAGTGGAGTCGGAGTCGGAGTCGAAAAATTTATTTTACGACTCCGCAGCCCTGGAAGAAAGGTGCATAATAAGAGTGAATGGCGGGGTTTGTGATGGGGTAATGGTTGTGGCGCACCTGGGCCAAGGGATGACGAGGATTCCATAGTGAGTGTCCGTCTATAGTGAGTTCGTGTCGGCAGTCCCGTGAAGGCTCTAGAGTGATTTCTGACTGCGACGAGTTCTAATAATAGGTATAAATGGGGCGGTAAGGCTGGCTTTCTTTTCGATTTGTGTCATATCTTCTACTATTTACTGTCTTTTCTTGTTCGAGTGCATGTCAACTCACACTTACCCTAAGTTTGGGAAGTAAGTTTGGATGAAATATATATATATATATATATATATAATATATAATATATATAATATATATATAAATATAATATATATTATATATTATATTATATAATATATAAATATACTAATATATATATATAGTAATTAATATATTATATATATATAAAATATCTATATATATATATATATAATATATATTATATATTTATTATATATTATATATATATATATAAATAATATACTATATATAATATATTATATAATATATATATATATTATATATTAATTTATGATATATATCTATATATATATATATATTATATATATATATATATATATATATATATATATATATATATATTTATATATAATATATTATATATACAATATATATAATTATACTATATTATAAATATATTTATATATTATATATATATAATATATATATATATTATATCATATATATATATATATATATATTATATATAATAATATATATATATATATATATATATTAGGACACACTTTTATGAGTCTGAACCGGTTATATGAGGAAGTTTTCTCAAATGTCGAGCCTTCAAAAAAATTATTATTTTATAGTCTTAATATTAAACATGACGTTTTATGAAAATATGATGATAAAATTAATATATATATATATTAGTAATATATATATATATATACTATATATATAATATTATATATATATAATATATATATATATATAATATTATATATATATGGTATATATTATATATATATTATATATTATATATATATATATATATATATTTATATATATATATATATATATAGTATATATATTACATATATATATATGAAAATATATATATATAATATTATAATATATATATATATATATATTGTTAGGGTGAGCGATGCGACTTGCAATTTTCCAATTAACAAAAGAACCAGAAAAGAAAGAAATGACTAATTCAGCCGCTCCAGTAAGAATATAAGCGTGTGGATCCGGCACCGCAACTTCAGATAATTTATGTTTTGCTACACAACGTCAACTAAGAACTCAGGTACGTGGTGAGGATCTCTCTGCGTCCTTCGCCTGTATACCAGAGTTGGCCGTATACAATGACGAATTTAACTAGACTGAAAAAGCGAATATTTACAAAAGGAAAGGAAGAAAGGAATTAACAGCAACGCAGCTAGCAGAATTAAAACAGCCAATTAAGTAACAAGCAAAAAAAAAAAAAAAAAAAAAAAAAAACTCAGGAGACAAGCTACAAAGAAGCTCGAACACCATATAAATTAAAACATATATACATATATTGCAGTTAATATGTACAACTCTTTTGTTATACTGCCACATATATACTATCTGACAGCACATGCACCACAAACATGGACAGATAGAGCTCGGAGTATGATTGAGTAATGAATAATTATGAAATTAATAGCTATAAAAGTACTTTTCAAACCAAGGTGAAGAAACCACGGTTTAAATATAATCTATATAATATATCAATGGGATATACCATATTATATTACCTTATATATCATATTATGTTATATATAAATACATGAAAAAAAAATAATTGTTTAATCAATTAGATAGTAATGGAAATAACCTTATAATTATTATATTCTATTATGACAATATTCTATTTTTAATAATACTTAACTAAAGTATTATTATTGATGAATTCCGCTCTCGTGCCCTCATGTGAGAGATGAACTGGTAACCATATCAGTTCTCAATCAAACCATTTACAATCTTGGTATGGATTAATTCTAGCATGGAAGCACACGAAAATAATTAGCATGAACAATTGACTCAAGCCCTGACACACGAACTAGAGCAAATTATGGCTCCAGCCCACGAACCTATTAAGAATACTTTTCATTTAACTTATCTTTGAATTTAATACGAATATTTAATTTAATTTAATAATTATAATTACTATTAACTCTCACAAAACAGCAAAATTTAAGGGAACTATGATTACACTTAGCCTAAAAAGAATTATTGGGAACACAACTCTAGCCGTATTGAAGAAAACAATAGAGTCTTATTACTGTATGACTACAACATACCCACAGATGCTTATGTAACAAACAATAAACCGGATTCAGTCATACACGAAAAAACAAAAAATATTTACTGGAGTTTTGGAAGTGGCAGTACCATACGATAGCGGAGTGTCGACATACGAGAGAAAAAGAACTCTAGTACCAGAGATTGAAATATGAGATAGGAAGAAAATGAAATATATATTATAGAGAGTAGAGATGTACCCGTTATTGTTATACAATTCATAATGACCATTCCTGAGGTTTGAACTGATGATGCAGAAAGAGTATTTAACATATAAGTAAAGCAAGATAAAAGTAATGTGCTTAATGTTGGAAATTGTGAAAAGTAGTTATAGCCCATGCAGTTAAAATATTCTAATTTCTTTTTGAACACCTTCAGTTGATCAGAGGTATAGAGAGTATGTGCAGTTGCAGCTTAGTTGGCATTGACATTCAATTTAATTGTATCTCGCCTGAGAGAATTTGAAATGGAAGATGAAGATTGACATTAACTTAGATCGTTTCAACAAAATCAAGAGTGAACTTCAAAATCAAGAGTGAACCTCAATTGGAGAAACTCTGCAATAAACCCCAAGTATATTAATAGCCTTAGGGAATTGTCTGCAATAGCAAATAAATGTTGAATAAAGGGGAAACTGAAATGAAAATAATAATCATATGATAAAAAAATTGATATTAGATTAATTGTTTGTAAATTGATGTATTGTTATTTAGAAGAAAATTATATAACGTTTGTAATCGTTAAACTATAAATTTAATCTATATATTTAATGAACAATATAATGTTTGTAATCGTTAATCTGTATATTTATTCTATTTCATAAACTATATAATGTTTGTGATTGTTAATCTGTATATTTAATCTATTATATTTAATTTAATTTAATAATTTTATATTTATAAAATATTTAATATAATCCGTATTATATTTAATTTATTATATTTAATAAACTTTATTTATTACTATATTTTTTTTATTTATATTAATAAACTTAATTATCTGTATATAATCATACTAGTTTGAAAATAAATAATATTCTCATTACATAACACTTTCATATATTACAATGTATAAATATCTATCTTATCAAATTAAACTACTTAATCATTACTATAACTATAGTCTGCTAATAATTATAATAATTACTAATAATTATAATAATATTAATCCATTACAACTTATACAATATACACTAAATATATGGGTCAATCTACTTACATATTACTATTATATTACACAATAAATAAAAATTACTTTTTCTTTTTTATCTTACTTTTTATTATCGAAGTATTTATAACTCTGTATATACATGATTATATTATACTATATTATATTGGCTATATTTTGATGGTAATGTTGCATATTTTAACTATATATTACGCAACTGATTACTTGGATTAGAACATTAAAATTATTTTTATAATATTACATTTAATATCCATTTTCCTGTATTTGTTCTTAAATTGCAGCTGCAACTGCATATCAATTATTATAATATATTATAATATTTTTCTTATGTTTATTACATTATATTTTTTATTTATCACTTATTATATTATTAATTTAATTTTAATATATAACTTTTTATAGAAAAACATTAATAAGATTAATATTAATATCAATTCTCATATAAATATAAAATTTTTTGTTAAGTTCTCAGATTATATTTATATTTTTTATATTATTTATATTCCATTTGATTTTTTTTTGATGTTATAACTTTTTTTATTCCCTTAGCTTTATTTGACACTGAGTTTACTCTAGCACATCTATACCCTTACCTAACATAGATTACTTTACTAACGTTGTCTGACCCCACTTCTCGATATACACCCTAATAATTACCATATATATCTACTTCTATATTTATTCAACTTTTTCCGCAGGTTTCACTTTATATTACCTCACTTTATCTTTTTTCCTCATACCCACTCATCGCTCATACTTATTTAAGATATATGTACTACTCTTCACACTATACTTGCTACTTATGTACTATACATTTAGCTTCACTTTTTTTGTTTCTTTATAATACATTATTCTCTCTAGTTACCTTTGTACATGTAATTATTTACTCCCGTAAACTATTTGACTGTTGCGTTATGACTCGATTAATACTCATTTATCTTTACCTTATATTAGTTACTATATCTATATGAATAATAAACAAGTTCTAGTTATAATATTTAATAATTGTTATTGTGAAGACACATGCATCTCTCCTACTGTCGTACTAAAGTAGTTTTAGATGATACTTGAAATCTTTTACCCAGCACTATTATTGTGGGTAGAAGACCCAGCACTATTATGTATGGTATATGACAATTTCCCTAATGTATATATATAATATAAATAAATCTAAATATACTATTAATATATATATATTATATATATATTTATATATATTATCTATATATATATATATCTATATCTATAGTATATTAATATATTATTATTATATAACTTAATCTAATATATATATCTATATATATATATATTTACTTATATAATATTAATATTTTATTATAATATATCTCTCTACTATCTTATTATATATCTACTATCTATATCTTCTAATATATTAATCTATATTCTCTCTTTTCATTATTTCTTATCTATTATGTGTGTGTTGAGCTCATAGTATAGTATATATATTCCCGCATCTCGATCCCACTTTGCGCTAGTCTCTGCACTCTTACATCTTATTCTCATTATCTTTATCTCTCTATTTTTTTCTCTTTTCTCTCTCTCTCTCTCTATCTCTCCATATTATACTCCTACTCTATATTTTCTACTCTTATTATATCTACTCTTCTCTCTATCACGAATCTTTTTCTTCTCTCCTTTTGTGTAATCTCTTATATATTTACTATCTACTTATTCTCTATTTATATTTCTTATTTATCTTCATATTATTATTCTCTAACTGCACTCTTTCTATTTCTTTTTTGGGGCCGCCCTCCCGCCTCACTGCTGGTTTCCCGCACTAGTGTTTTACCCATGGACCACCAACATGCAGGTGCAGGCAACCTTGGAGCACTAACTTCCAACCAAGAGGCTTACCCGTCACCCTCGGCTTCCACTCAGGGAGAGATGAATGTACAATTATCAATTTTATCAAATGCTAAATACTTCGCAGTTCGAACAAGTATTTTTAATACTAAAGAGTCTTTTATTCTCTCCTATTGGGCTCGAACTCGAGCCCTCGCTGATGTATACGCTAGTGTTTTACACTGGACCACGATGAGCTAAAGAAAACCTTGGAAGAATACTTTCTTCCAAGAGGCTCCCGCTCAACATCAATTTCGAGCCCAGATGGGAGAATAAAAGTTCTTTGGTAATTTCCAAATAAGGCCACTAGAACTGATTTTATAAAATCAGCACAGCATAGACTCTAGAAAAATAGTAATGAAGAATAAAAAAATATTTGTGGTTTTTTCTCTTTAAAAACATCTCAAAGTTTAGAATATTCACCATACGGTTTTTCATTACCTAGAACTGTGCGGAATTCGTTTTATCCGCAATTTACGATCTTTAGTGATTTAAATGCGCGAGGCAGGTAAGATATAACCCACAGAACATATGTAAAAGTGGAAATAGTAAAAAAAAAATATAAATGCAAACCAAAATATTATATATTAAATTTAAGCATATTTTATCAGTTTAAATATTTTAACGTTGGGTAATATATATTATATATAATATTATATATATATAATTATATATATTTATTATATATATATATATAATATATATATATTATAAATATTATAAATATATATACTATATATAATATTATACTATTATAATATATTAAGTATATATCAAGCCCATTAGTGACTCATATATATTATATACGATTATTTATTATATTATATATATATATATATATGATATATATTATTTATATATATATATTATCATATTAATAATATATATATATATATAATTTATATATTATATTATATATATATATATGTTAATAATATATATATATATTATTATATATATATATATTATATATAATATATATATATAATATTTCATATATATATCATATATATTTATAATATATATATTATATATATATATATATATATATATTATTATTATATATATATATATTTATATATATATATAATATATCAGCCTCATTATATATATTACTTATATATATTATATATATATATATATAATATAATATATATATATAGTAAGATATATATTATATTTATATATATATATATATATATATATATACTTATTATATATATATTATATATTTTATATATATTTATATATATAATATATATTATTATATATATATATATATCTATATATATAATAATATATTATATAATAGTATATATGATTTATATATATATTTGACTTACATATATATATATATATATACTATATCAATAGATATATAATATATATATATATATATACTATATATATATTAATATTTACTATTATATATATATATATTATAGTATAGATATTATAAATTCAGCCCATTATGATTATATATAATATAGTATATATATTTATATATTATATTATATATTAATATATATTATTATATAATATTTTTATATATCTATATATATATTATATTTATACTATACGGTTTTTAGGGGGCTCGAGCCGCGGGGAACAGAAGGGTGCGGTGTTTTCCATACCCGTAGGGGAGGGGCAGAGGAACCCCCGAGACACCCTACAAAGAGCGGGGTTCCGGAACCCTCCCGAGGGGGGGAAGACAGTCTACCTGTTAGTTCCGTCGGATGCGAGAGACCTCGAAACTCCTGCATCGGGGCGGTCTACCCTTAGGGTACCCATTAGTTTTTAAAAAAAACTGTTAAAAATTATTAAACTGAATTTAAAATAGGGTTAAATTTTTTGGTATATATTTCGGATAGATTTTTGGTTGATATTTATTTTTTTTTACTATTTCGCTTTTAACACTATGGTTTCATTGCGCAGTGGCGTAGACTATTTTGCGCCCCCCGGCACTTATTTTGTAGCGCCCTATTAGCAATTGGGGGTTGGTAGAGTTTTTGTCTAACTTGATGACGAAATAAAGGTTTCTTGTTATATCAAAGAAAAATCACATCAGCATTACAAAAGAACAGACAGTGGTTTCTTTAACAATGAAATAAGGTTTTTATATATGATAAAAGAGATGCGCATTTTGAAAACACTTTTACATTACCGTTATTGGGTAAAGTAAAGCAAAAGCTTACTAATAAACAGTCAAACATTTGTCATTACTTTTTTAACTTTGACATTATAGCTTCTAATTGATCAATACACTCCTTCGTCTCTTTGCAATAAAATGATTCGCACTATTTCTCCAAGTCGTGCGCGACCCAGTATCATACTCTATGCTAAGTACAGCCAATTTACTTAACCTTACGGTCGTCAGGGTACTTCTCAAATAACTTTTTATTAGTTTTATTTTGAAAGATCTCCTCAGCGATGATGAAGTTTCTGGATGTGTACAGAAAGCATTATTAAAAGCCGTGTACAACACTTCTGAATACTACAAACCAGACAAGATATTTTCAATCGACAAAATTTCTGCCACTTGTATTATTTTTTAAGTTTTTCTTTATTTATTTACTTGCCACACATTTCTTGAAGACAATTTCCGTAACTAAAGAAATTGTCACGTCGGCTTCATATTTTATTGTAAAACTTGTCCCGCAGCTCCAGACCTCTTTACTGTTTGTTCTGTAAGGGCTGTAGGGCTCAAAAAGCAGAACATCTGTTTCACCTTCCTCATATCTTATACCTCCGATTCACTCTATTAGTATATCAATGTCTCTGTAAAAAAAACTCACCTGAAAATTGTAGCAAGGATCATTAAAGTAACATTCTTTAGAGAAGCCATCAATAGAACCTTGCCACTTTGTTTGCAGTTTAGTAGGCATGAAGTCTCACTTTGCCAAGCTTCTGCAATTTCCCTGGGCCCTTCCACTAGCATTGTTAAGAATCTCTCCCCGAGACCTGATTTAGTTTGGTGACACACCTTTCTAAAAGAGTGACACACCTTCAGGGATATGTCTGATTTTTTGGAGTGTTTTAGAAGTGATTTAAACTTTCCAATTTTGCTTTGGACTAAGCATTTAAATGAAGTGAAAAGTAGAAGGCATTTGTCTTCTTAATGCTGTCGCCTTAACTACTTCAGAGCTCTTTGTTGAAGTTAGATGATTTTTGATCAACATTCAAAATATATGAAATTAAACTTTACACTACAACAAGAATCGAACCTCGAGACCAATCTGTTGGACAGTCTTTTAACAGTTTTGTTGACAATGCAGGTTTCTGAAGAAATTTCTTCAGTGATTGCCATCTTGGGAGACTCTGACTGAAATACCCATATATATCATTAATCAATCATAAAAAAAACAATCATTTCGTAATCTCCTTTACAGAACCATTCAAGACTAAGTTAAGGTTGAGATTTGCAAATGCACAAACTCTGCATTAGGCGACTTTCGCTTGATTTGGGTAATGTACTTTCCACTCATAACAGTAGCACCACATAGCCCTGCCATCTGCACTTTTTAATTGAAAATTTTGCTTTCCAAAAACTTACATGAACTTCACTTTTCTAAACCATTCGGCGTTTTGATTTGTATGGGATAACCGGAATGATCATCTAATTTGAGCTTCTTTTCATCGTTAATTGATGCCAGACATATCTTATTATAACTGACAGTGGTCCAGTTTTTAGAAATATCTTGGCCGTATCTAAATAAGAGAAAAAAAAGAAGGGCGCTCTTGAGTTTCAACTTTTGTCACGGATCAATGTGAAGCCAAACTAATGAGTTCATTTGTAAATAGGAGACTCATATATTTTTGTTCTGCTTTTCTCATTCTCCAGGTGATTTTTAAGAAGCAGTTGATACCTATATTTCATCAATAATATGAGCAAGTTTCAGATTTATTATCAAATTCCAGTTTCAACACTCGTATATCAGATATAGATGAGGATATGAGATTCTCCATATTATATTATATATATAGTTTATAATATATTATATATATATTATTATTATTATATTATATATATATATATATATAATATATATAGAGAGAGGAGAGAGAGAGAGAGAGAGAAGAAGAGCTTTCATTATGGAGTTTTCAACGAAAAAGTGATCCCTCTTGCCCGCCTTGCGCCCTCTCGGCTCCTGCGCCCCCCCCCGCACGCGGGGCTTTGCGGGGGCGTTTATTTACGCCATGTTCTGTGGGGTTAAAGTCTTCCTTGCCCCGCGCATTCTATTCACTAAAATCGTAAATTGGATAAAAGAAAACAAGAAACAACTATATAAAGAAAACCCTATGGGCAATATTCTAAACTTTGAGAGTTTGTAACTTTTTTTCCTAAAATTATTACCTTGATCTTTTTTTATTCTTCATTACTATTATTTTTAATAGTCATGCTGCGATTTTAATAAAAATCTGTTTAGAGGACCTTATTGTAATAATTACGATTTTTTTATATTTTCTCGATTTAGCAGTTTAAAAATGCTAATGATATATATTATTATATTTTATATATATATATTTAAATATATAATATATATATATATATATTATATATATTATATATATATAATATATATATATTATATACTATATATATATTATATATATGTTATATATATTCGATATTTTTGTTTTTTAATAGAATAATTTAAAAACATTATAATTTACTAAGTTACTATTTATTAGGAATACAAAACTAGAGAAATATTCCAAACTAGTAATTAAGACAAAATTAATTGGTTCTTATTATTATTATATTATTATGTATATTATTATTATTAATTATTATTATTATTATTTATTATATTATTATTTTATTTATTGTTTTTTTTTTTTATTATTATCATAAGTTTTACTTTTGCTTCCAACTCCCTAAGCGCTTTTTGATTTCATTTAATTTCCTTAAATATAAAATAACTAGGGAGTTGGAAGAAAAAAGTAAAACCATGTCTAAATAAAAGCTATGTAATTTTTATATTCATTTTATTATTATTATTATTTTATTATTATTTTATTATTATTATTATTATTATATTATTATTAATTTATTATATTATTATTATTATTCTATTTATTTATTATTTTTTTATCATGATTGTTATTACTAAGATATAGATAGTAGTAACAACGGGTAAACTGGACGTGTTGTATATATATACCCTAGGATTTTGATACCTAGCATTTTTGGCACCACCAATTTTTTTGGCACCCATTCGGAAAGGGTGCGCCAAGTGCCTCCCCCTTAGTTTGGCCCCTTTGACCCTTTAGGGGTAGCCCTCTTTTGTGTTTTGACCTTGATATTTTGGCCTTGATTACCGTATCAGGCCTGAAATTGGGACCATTCTTTAAAGGTTCGTTTGGGGATAGTAGGGCATTACTTGAGTTCGTGGCAGTACCGTGAACTATCTTGGTTGGGAATATCCTACATGAGGTCTGTAGGTACCTGTCCATGTATGTACCGACCTAACTTGACGCATAGGTACTATCCTAAATTGAACGCATGTAGGTATTTCTAACTTGAACGCATGTTTGTATCTACCTTAACTTGAACACACACAACAACACACCCCAACACCACAACAACACAAACACACACACACACACACCACCACACGTATGCATTCATGACGTTTCCACCGTCCCTTATGGATGCTCTTCGCCGTACCATTATGATCAAGATTACCGTCTTTACACTGTCCGAGGTCTTGGGCCATTAATTAAAATATAAAACCAAAGTGAAACTGCACCACTACACTCTGGCAAATACAAGGGCATTTAACCCACATATCCAAGCTAAGATCTGAGAAAGAGATATCTTTATTCAAGTCTATTTATCGTTTCAAAATTAATTCCAGATTTATATATATATATATATATATATATATATATATATATATATATATATATATCATATATTAATTATATATATTATATATATATATATATATATAAATATATTATATTTATATATATATATTATATTATATATATATATATATATATATTATTTATATATATAATATATATATATATATATATATATTATTATATTATATATATATATATACTAATATTCTATATTATTGGATATATATAATATATATATTATTATATCATATTATATATAATATATATATATAAGGTATATAATATATATTATATATTATATTATATATAATTATATTATATATATATATATTTATAATATATATATTATTATATATATATTATACGCGAAGCTGAAAACGCCACGTGGTCAAGTAAGGGTATATATATATATAATTATATATTATAATATTATTATAATATATATATATTATATTAGGTAATTATATATATATATATATATATTATATATATATATTATATATATATTATATGTAACTTACACGCACACACCCATAGACACTTAACTTATACACACTATGTCACTATGACACCTATACACACATACACTATGACACTTATCCACCACACTTATACATACATTCACTGTGACACTTATACACGCATACCCGCATAAGGCACTTAACTTTTACACACACACACTTCACTAACTTAACACACACACTATGCACTTATAACAATTACCCTAATAATCAGTACTCTCCATACTTTTTCACCCATCAGACACTTACACTACACTTATCACACACTATGACACTTATTCAACTACCCCACATGACACTATACACTTACCATAACACTTACAACTCACACCATAGACACTTACACTAACACTACATAACACATACACACACTTTCAGTTTAATACTTCACCTTTGATGCATCAACTTTGAATGCCCAATATATATTATTACCTATACTATATCACTATTATATATATTATAATAATATATATATATATATATAATATATATATTATATATATATATATATATATATTATACTATATATATATTAATATATATGCGAAACCGTGAAACGCCATTTACCATAAAATTTATGTTAATGGTTCTTTATAGTATATAGTAGAAATATGTATAAAATATTTGGTATTTATACGAATGTTAATATAGTATATTAAATATATATTTATAATATATATATATATTGTATATTATATATATTATTATAATTGTATATTAATATATCTGTATATATTGCATATATATTAAATATAACTAGGGTTTTGTCGACACATTGGTGTGCTGATATAATATTATATATATTATATTAATTCACTTACACTCACACCTACACCTACACAGATAAATGACAGACATCTTCACACACACACATACACCCATACACATAGACACTTATACCCCCATAACCGCCATGACCATTACACTCACCCATAGCACTTACCTCACCATATACACTTACACACATAATCACACACAGACACATCACACCACACTACTGCCACTTATAACACCATACCTAGGACACTTATAACCACAGCACCAGTCATAGAACTTACACTTACACTCACACACAATAAACCCACACACAACACACACCACCCACTATGTCACTTATACAACCATACACTATGACACTTATACTCACATTCACCCAGCCATAGACACTTACCTTACACTCACACACTTGATATTTCGATCAATACACTCGATATCTTAAATGCCCTCAGCTTTGATGCATCAACTTTGATGCTCAACTTTGATGCCTCACTTGATGCCTCAGTTTGGATGCCGCAGTTTGATGCCTCAACTTTAATGACTTAGCTTTGGTGGCTCAGCTTTGATGGCTCATTTGATGCCTCAACTTTGATGCTCAACTTTGATCGCTCAGCATTATTGATGAACTCATCTTTATGAGTATCTTTGTCGGTTAACTTTGATGGTTCATTTGATGACTCAGATTTATTGACCGCCGCGTTCCCGCTTCCCGCGCCGCGTTCCCCCGCCGCGTGCCGCAGGCGGCATATTTCGCGTACCGCCGCCGCTTTGACGCCGCAGGCGCAATATTTCTCCGCGCGAACGAAAATAGATATCATGTAAACTATTCAAAATTTCTTTTCAAATTATACTATGAGTCATTCATTTTAACTTTACCATTTAAACTATTTTATTAAAACATTTTGTACGATCCTAAAACTGTAACTCATTACAGACCTATTATTATTATTTAACAACATTTTCATAGTTGTGATATAATGTAAACTATTCAAATTTTTTTCAATATATGTGATGAGTCTTTCATTTTATTTCATACTTAACATTTTTAAATTAAAATATACTTTACAGATCCTTAAAGGCAGTAAAAGTAATCAATAGCTAATTTGCCTAGCACACGAGGGCATATGAAGGTTTGTTTTACTGCTTTACGATTTACTGCTTTTTGCTTTAATGCTTTACATCTCATTTTATTAACCTTATTTTTCGCCTTTTTATTTTTTGTTTTAATATTTTTTAATTATTAAAATTTTTAAAAATTGTATGTAAAAAAAAAAAAATGTCTGATACTATAAAACATTTTATTTTACTACAATTGTAAGAAATTTTATTAAAACATTACTTTTCATACCTTAAGACCCATAGTAAATCCATAACGCTGTTGCCTAGCAACAAAGAGATAGTAGGCCTTTGTTTTTACTGCTTTACTGGATTTACTTATTTATTTAATATTTATTAACATATGGTTTCTTTTATAATTTTTTATTTTTATTGTTATTATTTTTATTTGTTATTCTTTAATCTAATTCTTTTTTTTATTAATATTTTAATTATTATTTTTTTATTTGTATTATTATTAAATTATATTTTTATTATTATTTTTTATTATTCTTTATTATTATTATTATACTTTAGTGTCATTTATATTGCCTATTATTTTTAAACACCACACATTCACAAAACGTACCAACCACACACGCACCAACCACACCAACCAATCGTTTAAAACTTAATTAAGTTCTTTTGTAATGACGAAAAATATATTATTAAACATTTTATGTTTTAATTAAACACGTCATTTATATTTCTATCAATATATTTAGTTGAATAGTTTTCTTAATACTTCTATTAATCATTATCTTAGAACAAAGAATTTATATTATTAATGTTTATATTTTTTGTTTATAATTTTATAACTATCAAGTTTTAAAATAATTTTTACTAAAATTTTATGAAATTTTATTAAACATATTTTTACGTACCTAAAAGAATAAATAGTAATCAGTAAGGAAGACCCTACAGCCTCTAACACCCAAGCTATACCACGATTGTTCTACTTGGATTCTGCTTTTACATCATCTTTAGCATGTAATAAGTTTGAACATAGCAAAAATAAGTTCTTCTCTGTTAATAATGTATTATTTACAAATTATTCACTTACATTTCTATTTTTCGTTCATTGTTAACTCAAGAATATTTCAAAGTTTTTAATAATTTGGATTTAACTTTATTAATATATTAATATTAATTATTTTATTATTATCTATTAATTATTAGTATTTATTACATTGACAATACCAAACAGAGAAACACAACACGCGCTCTCTTAAGATAGAACTGACCCTCCTGTAAATTGTGTTGAACATACATTTATACCGCTTTAAAGCTAATACCTAGGTCAAAAGGTAATTCCAGTATAAGACAAGATAATGTATATTTTTTAATATAGTTTCAAACTGCCTTTTCTGTAAATGTGTTGAATACATACTTTAGGCCTAATTTAGGCCTAAAATTTAGGATAGACCTTTTTTGTTCCCCGGGCTGATTTAAGCCTAATACCAGGTCAAAAGGTAATCCAGTATAGACAAGAATCGAGAAACAATATGTTATTTTTATTTTATAATATATTTAAAACTGAAACATGCTGGATCAGGTAAATCTTAGCAAAGGGTTTTTTTTTTTTTAAAGAAGGAAATGCTTTCCTTTCTGTGAGTGGACGGAGTATCTTAATTCTATATTGACCGCGCATGTGATTGTCGAGATTTTTTATCGTTTTTGTTTTTTAAGGTATGAAAAACATGTTTTTTCTTATCCTGAGCCTGGGGCTTCATTTATTTAAACTATATGTATAGTTAAGCTTCCCTAGAACTTTTATAATTTTATATACATTCAACCGACCTCCGCTCTTAAACAACATGTAAAATATTTATTTAGGAAAGTAAAGGAAAATAAAAACTTTACTATATAATTAGAATTTATTATATTATATTATGATTTATATATTTATATATATTATATATATAATATATTATATATATTATATATATATATATATATATATATTTTAATTATATATATATATATACTATATATAATATTATATACAGATTAATTATATATTTACAATATATATATATATAAGGTTCACATTTAATATAATACAGGAATATTATTATATATAATACTACATACATTTTTCATATGATGTTTAAGAAACTATTTTCATATTAAAACTCGGGAACATTTACAAAAATGCCAATCATTTATATCATATCGATGATATAGCTTCATATCTCATTAATACCTTCTTAACACATATGTAAAAAAGTTCCCTCTCAGATATATAGGTAATATTTTAATCTGGATCATGCATACATCTTTCTTGCTTGTTTTCTAAGTAGATAATGAATTTCCTGTAAGTCTATATGAACTTAGGAAGCGATCGATGAATGAGGGAGATCATGATCAGGATATTAATGCGTAGTATTTCTTGGTATAAATGTAATGAATTACGGTCACCGTATTGATTACAACATATGTTTTCTCATCTGATTAACTCTCTACTAACTTGAACATATTTTTCAGCTGCTTTAGGGCCTAAAGTAGAATCCCAGTATGATGTAGGTTTCAAATACGGTGTTTCATTATTTCTCTCCATATTCTAACTTCCAAATTATGTTTTGATTTTTATAAAATGCTAGAGTAAGTTGCTTTTCGGTGGTTTCATCGTATGGCTAATAACAATTTTGTACCAGTTTAAAGCTGAGTTTGGTTTAATGTAATCTGTAAGCCACTCTTCAGTGTAATTACATATACAAAGTAATTTATCTGTACTCATGAAAATACGCTTTGTTATAACATGGTGATTGGGTAGCATACGTGAAAAATTCAAATCCATTGGGTTGTCTTTTATATAAGAATACCCTACCTCCTGGGATCTTGATTTTCCACTGAATAATGTCTTGTATTAATGTATACCTGTTAAGGTGACGTATGATATACCACTTAGTGAAATAGAAATATTTTTATGTAATCAGAGAACTTGTGCCCGCTTAAAGCCAAAGAGTATGATTTTTAAATCGAGTTTTGGGTCTAAACACTCCTGCTAAATATAAGTTTAAGAATAAGTTATTTCATCCATCACAAGGTAAGTGCTCAGGATATAAAAAAATGTTTTTCATACCTTTTAACCAAAGCGTAAATAATTCTCGACCAATAGCGCGGTCAAATATAGAGAAAGGATTACTCCGTCACTCACAAAGAAGGAAGACATTTCTTCTGTACTGCTTGAGGATTTACCGATCACAATGTTTCAGTTTGAAATATATTTATAAAATAATAATAAACCTTGGATTCTCGATTCTTGTTATATGGACATTACTTTTGACACTGGTATTAGGTAATTCAGCCGGGGTAAAAAAGGTGGTAAATCCTAAATTTAGGCCTAAAATTTAAGGCCTAAATGGGTATTATTTCAGCCATATTTTAGCAGAAAGTAGGTCAGTTTGAATGTATATTATAAATAAATAACATGGTTCTTGTCTATACTGGAATTCCCTTTTGACCTGGTATTAGGCCTAAAGTAGATATTTCAACACAATTTACAGGAAGAGGTCAGTTTCGTATCTGCAAGGAGTGCGCGTTGTGTGTTTCTCGTGTTGGATTGTCATTGCTAAGATAAATAATAATAATATAAGTTATAATATTAATATTTAATAATGTAATTCAAATTATTTAAAAAACCTTTGAAATTTTTTAGTTACAATGAATGAATACATATAAATGATAAGTGAATATTGTAAATAAAATACATGTTATGTAGCAGAGAAGACCTTATTTTGCTTATTTTCATACTTATTACATGGCTAAATGGAGTAAAGAAGTAGGTCAATAGAACAATCGTGGTAGCTTGGTGTAGAGGGTGCCTGGGTCTTGCCTTACTGATTTAATGATTTTTTGCTTTAGGGTATGTAAAATAATGTTTTTATAAAATTTCATAAATTTTGTAAAAATTACTTTAAAAGATTGTTTAAAATATAAACAAAAAGTATTAACAGTTTATATAATAATAATCTTTGTTCAGATATTATTTAGTATAGAATTTTAAGAAACTTTGAAATAATTTTAGTTATATTGGAATGAGTTAATATAAATGTACGTGTTTACATTAAAAATAAAATTTTTCAATAAATTATATGTTTATACATTCAGACCTTATTTGAAATCATGTTTAAATACAAATTTTAGTTCAAAGTGTGTTACGAGTGTGTGTGTAAGTGGTGTTGTGTGTGTGTTAAATAATATAGGACATGATGTATAATAAGTTATAATATAATAAATAATCAAAATAATAATAAAATATATATAATAAATAACAATAATAATAATAATAAATTAATAATAAAATAAAAATATAATATAATTAATATGAAAATAAAAAATATAAAAGAAAAATAATGTTAATATAGTAGTTAATCAGTAAATCAGATAAAGCAAGTAAAAACCAAAGGCTACTAATCTTTGTTGCTAGGCAAACAACGTTATTGATTTACCGTTTTTCTGCTTTAAGGTATGTAAAGTATAATGTTTTTAATTAAAATTTTCGTACAATTTATCGTTCGTGCTGCAGCGAAACAGTGAAGAGAGAGTTCCCGCTCCGACAGCCCGGAATGGCGCGTGGGGGTTATTAGATGATTCCGGTGAGGGACGTTCCGCCGTAAATAAATGTTTATTATCAAACTCTTGGTTTTCTTCTTACATAAATTTTTTAACAATTTATAAATTAAAAAGTATTTAAAAAAATATAAAGCAAATAATGTTAATAATATATGATGTAAAGCAGTAAGCAGTAAATCAGTAAATAGTAAAGCAGTAAACAAGCTTCTATGCCTCTGGTGCTGAGGCTTGTAGCTATTGATTTACCTGTTTTACTGCTTTAAGGTCTGTAAAAGTATATGTTTTTAATTAAAAAATGTTTAAGTATGAAATAAAGAATGACTCATAGTATATTTGAAATAAATTTTTGAAATAGTTTACATTGATACTCACAACTATGATAATGTGCTTAAATATAATAATAACTCTGTGAATAGTTACAGTTTTTAGATCAAATGTTTTTAATAAAAATGTTTAAGTATGAAGTAAATGAATGACTATAGTATATATATTTTTAATTTTTGAATAGTTTACACTGATATCATATTTTTCGTTTCAAAACACGGCGGCGTTTACGCGGAAATATTGGCCTGCGGGCGCCAGCGCGGAGGGCGGGATCGGCCGGCGGGAACGCGGTGGTCTAATTGAGTCATCCACGATGAACCACAAAGTTGAACCGACCAAAGATGACGTCATCAAGATGAGTCAGTAAATAATGCTGAGCATTCAAAGTTGAGGCATCAAAGATGAGCATCAAAGTTGAGCCATCAAAGCTGAGCCACCAAAGCTAAGTCATTAAAGTTGAGGCATTAAAGCTGAGCATTCAAAGCTGAGGCATCAAGTTGAGGCCATCAAGTTGAGGCATAAAGTTGAGCCATCAAAGCTGAGCGCTATTAAGAAAATTCGAGTGTGTGTTGTGAATGTGTGTATCTGTTTGATGTGTTTGATCTGTGTGTGATGTAAGTGTAAGTTTCTATGGCTGGGTGAATGTGAGTATAAGTGTCATAGGTACTTGTGTATACGTGCATAGTGTGTGTGTGTGTGTGTGTGTGTGTGCTGTGTGTGTGGGTTATTGTGTGTGAGTGTAAGATGGTAGTGTCTATGGCTGGTGCATGTGTGTATACAGTGTCTAGTGTATGTGTGTATAAGTGGCATACGTGTGTTGTGCTCAGTGTGTGTGTGTATCTGGATGTGTGTAAGTGTATATGGGGTGAGTGTAATGTCTATGGGTGAGTTAAGTGTTCTTATGGCCGGGTGTAATGGGTGTATTAAGTGTCTAATGTGTATGTGTGTATAGTGTCATAGTGTAGTGTGTGGGTGTGGTGTGTGTGTATTGTGTGTAGGTGAAGTTTCGATATTCTGATATATTTTAATATATATATATTTATATATATTATATATATATATATATATATATATATATATATATATATATATATATATATATATATATATATATATATATATATATATATATATTTTATATATATATTTATATATACTCTATATATATTTTTTTTTATATATATATATATATATATCTATTTATATATTATATATATAGGTCACGTCTAACGTTCATTGACGCAGATCGCGTTCAAGTTCGAGGCCTGTGTAGGAAACTTATATTAAAGTCTGTTATTGTGTCATTACTACAAAGTTCAGTTACTTATGAGTTCCATCGATTGTATTGTGACAAAGTATACAAAATAAATGCTCTTTCATACAGCTGTGATCCAGCTTTTCTAAGAATAAATTGAAACTATTCTAAATGATTTATCAGAAATAATAAATCAAATTTGTTTATTAATACTTAACCTCACGCAAAGATTGAGAACCCGTCAAGTTAGTATCTATTGTATCCAGTGACATTGCAAGATGTTTATTGTTTATTAATATTGCTTCGATCTATTGTATAAATTGTGTACGAACTCTGTGAATCACATCATTTCCTATATTGTTGACATATATCAAGCTACAGGCAAACTCGTATCGTAGACTGAGAACAATAATGCTCAAATTTAACCCTTAGCATATGAACGTGAAATATAATTGAAACTAATTGTTATAACTAGTTATCATACAAGATATTTTTTTACGGAGTGTCTTTTATATGAGAATTAATGTTCATAAAAGGCGACCATAATTATTCTTCAAGACATTCTTCAATATTCCATACAATCTTCCAAGATTTCATCGAAGAAGAAGTCCAATATTCTAAGTGCTCAGTGGCCATTTTGGAGAAATTATCTTCTTCAGCAGCGATATGAACCATTTACGCAGTCAATCTTATCTTTGGCAATGAAGGAATCATAGATCTGTGGAATGTCTGCCAAGTATTCTTTATGTGTGAATTAGGTTGAGTATCCATATACGAGAATATATTTCAACAGAAAAAGTTGGCTTTGGTAGGAAACTTTGTTTCTTCTGAGAAAATCTGCTGGACATAAAACGATTGAAGTTGAGATATACTTCCATATCTACAGGAGTGACTGATTCGGGGCCATTTAATATAGTTTTTGCTTATTCTAGTTATTCTTTGTTCTTGACATTTCCTTTTTTAATTTGTTATATATATATATAAATTATTAGTATATTAATGTGTATGGGCAAAATGTGTATGGGCAAAAATTAATTACGGCGCAATCACTCAAATTTTAATTGAATTTATATTAGATTTATTAGAATAAAAGTTTTAACGGGTTGTAAATATTTACAAGGGAGGAAGAGGAGAAAGGAGAGTAGAGTGTAGGTTTTAAACCTTTTTTATATTAATATTTAAACCTTTTTTAGTATTATTATTGTGGGTATTTTTGGTGAGCGGGGTGGTGGCCCTTTAGGTATTGGGAAGTACCTAGGGGGGGGTCCCACAAAGCGTGTAGCCTGAGAAAATATATATTAGAAAAAAAAAAACAAAAAAAAAAAAAAAAAAAGGGAAAGATGGGGAGAGAGAGGTATAGGGTGGGATGGTATGAATGTGAGAGGGTAAACGAGGATTTAAGAGGGAGGAAGTGGGGTTAATGTTCGAAGAAAAAAGTTGGATGTGCCTAGGGTACAGAAACTAAGCGAAGGGAAAGGAGAATGCGATTTTTTGGAAATACAAGGGTATCAATATCAGTGGGTGACGTTTGGACCTGAGAGAGTGAGGAAGAGAGGGAAGGGGGTGGGAATAGTTATGAGGAACACCGAGGTTGGGACATACCCCCTGAACCCCACCAAACACAACCACAATTCCAAAAAAACATTCCACCATCCCCCCCTCTCACCCCAATACAAATAGCAACTTGTTGCGACATAATCAACCAAGTATCCCCCACATCACCACAACACCTAATCAAGCGAAACCAGACTGAAGTTCAAGGATAATGTACGGGTAAAAGCCTAGTGCCCATACGATTCGAGAAGGGCGGGGGGGGAAATGTGGATTTTTAATTATGCTGCATAATAGCCACATAAAAAACTAAACTCCCAGAACACGACCAACGCGTGAATGGACCCGAGACGACGATGAGGGATGTGACAGGGTACGAGAGAAAGTTTTTTTTCTTTTTTTTAGCGTTTATATTATTGTAGGAGAGCCGGATTTTGCTACCTGAAATAACCAGGAAATAACCACACTGCACTCAACCGGAAACCCCTGCAACCTGACTCATATTGAGTGTTGGGGGGGCTCGGGTACCGGCAACGCCCCAGAAGCGATTTCCGTCGTTGAACTCAGAGGGCACCATAACAGTAAGGGTGTGTATAGTGAGGGAGAAGCATACACAGCGTTTCACCTCAACCCTAGTCTCTATCTTGGATCCACGCTGGGGTGCGTTCCTGCTATGTATCCGTATCTTTAACTTGCACGTTGCGTGGTACTTCATGCTGAATTTTATATTATATTGTCTTCTTTTGGGGGAATTTCGAATGCAGGATTCCGTCGAAGGGCACTGGGAGTGAAGAAATAGTACCGCGACCATGTTGGGGGTAGGGGAGAGGAATGTAAATGGAGAAAGCCTGTTAGAGTTGTGTGTTTGAAGAAGATGAATACCTTTGTTGTGGCGAATCGACATGGTTTAAAAAGTGAAACATCACACAGCTATACTGAACGTAGTGAGAGTAACGGGGGGGCAGGGCGGTACTGGATTATGGTGATGTTGTAAGATGGGACAGCGATAAGGAGGTACGATTACTAGATGTAATGTATATTAGTAGGGCGGGGAGGGGGCCATATCGGGACACTTCACTATTTGGAGTCGGACTGCATTAGGCCACGATCCAAAAGGCACAGAAAAGGGATAGTGTAAGAGATTGCATCGGTTAAGGATGATTAAGTGGGAGAAAATGTATTTTGGAGAGTAAGATTACTGTGATTAAAACCAAGGGTGAGACAAAAATTGGAGGAGCACAGTGCGTAAAGAAGGGAGTTAACTATGGAGATGGTTAATCCTGGCCCGAGGAAAACAAAGGTCAGGAGAGACGTGAGAGGCGACTTGGGAATTGGGGGTCAACATCCCTCCAAAAACATTTCCCTCCTGCCGAGGCCCGGAGGGGGAGGGTGGAGTGAAGATTTAAGAAGAAGGCAGTATGCGAAAGGAAGGCGGCATCCTAGAATAGGCGGGGGTATGACTGGGGAGTGAAAGACGAGGTTGGGGCAAGTAGAAGAAACGTAGCAGGAGTAGCGAATTTAGGTAGAGCAAGTGAGAGAGGATGAGGGGTGGTCGAAAAAAGTCGCAAAAAAGGTCGCTTAATGTGATTAAATGGTTGGGAAGTAGGAGAGAGGAAAGCTGGCGAGACTATGAAGAAGGGTTAGAGTAGCAAGCAAAGAGGGCGGTTATAGATGGCGAAAGAAGAGCAAAAGATGAAATGGTGTAGAAAAGTGACCGAAAATTTTGAATCAAGCACTTGCAATTCTGAAAGAAGTGAAATAAAATAAGGACAGAAGAAGGAGGTTGGGTTTTAAGGATTAACTCGCGGAGAGATGGGACGTGGGAATTGGAGAGTAGACGGATTAGGGTTTGAGTGTAACAGATCAGTGTGGTTCGGCGAAGTCTTATTTTTTTTAACCTGTGTGGTTATTTTATTGACTGAAGTGGGTGGGGGAGGGGAGGGAAGTTTCTGTCAAGAGGTGAAGATCACATCGGGCGCATGGACTGGGGAGGTGAGGCGGGAGGATGCATAAACTTACAAAATGGGTAGGACATTATGTACTAGGGCCTTGAATAAAGGACAAAAAGGAACGAGTCCGCAGGTCTGGATGGGTCGAGAATGGAAATGTTGCAAGCAGAACAGGAGGTCCATATAAAAGGGGTGGGGAGGATGGCTGATACCTAGGTTAATTATACATAATTGTTGGACAGGATGTGTGGAGGTGAACCACAGGCATGGAAGGAGCTGGTTGTTTGGATTCCCTGTATAGGGAAGCGGATAAGGACATGGAATGTGGAATTATTACGAGGTATAAGTGTCTTTTCAAGTGTGGAAGGGAAAAGTATATGGGGAGGAACTACTGACTTGAGAGAGTGACGCGAGGTGTTAACGGGGGGCCGAATGAGGGAAAACAAGGAGGCATTTAGGGAGGAAAAGGGGTGATGTGGACCAAAGTGTTTTAACACTGAAAGATGCTTGTGAGAAATATACGAGAGGACAGGGAAAGTGTATAATGGGGTGTTCATTTAGAATTTTAAGAGAAAGCAAACTATGAGTGTCGGGCAACTTGAAAGAAGTCGAGGGTGAACAATACTGATGGAGCTCAGGTGTTGTTAAGGACGATAAAGGAGTCGAGGGCGTAAATTATGACTCAAAGTATCTAGGGCTATTGCATCATAACGGCAGGATTAGAAGTAGAATGTTGTGAGAGTGTTAGGAGGGGGAGAGTGAGAAATGTTTGGGCGTGGAGGAGAGGTTTGAAGGCAGGGGTGTGTCTATGTCGCCGTGCTTATTCTATTTTTGTTTATGGAGGAGTGATTGCAAGAGGAACATGGTGAGGGAGGGGAAGAGGTGGGAGTTGGATGACCTGAAACCTGGCTGGGAATGATCAGAAGGGAAGTGACATGATATTCTGACTTTTGCGGACAGAATACAAGCCCTGTGGCGAAGAACGTCGTGAAATGGGCTGAGCGTAGTTTGGTAGGGAGCGTTTGAGGAATGTCGTGGACAATAGGGCTTAATACATCCCAAGGTACAGCAGAAAATGTTAGTATTTGAGGAGGAGGAAAAGAGAAGGAGGGGGAGGGGTAGGGGTTAGAGTTAGGGGGGTGCTAGTAATTCGGAATGAAGTAAAGGATTTTTTCATAGATAATTAGGATGGGATGTTCTTGGTAAGGGGGGAAGGGATGAAGGATCGCGAGATAGGAACATAGAGTAGGTTGACAGCGAGGAGAC
>JABUQX010055296.1:0-14167 GCA_015478945.1 Trachelipus rathkii
TATATATATATTATATATATATATATAATATATATATAGTATATATATATATTATATATAGTCTATAACATATATAGATCTATACTCTATCGATTTACATAGTTAATATTATATAGCTATTATCTTAATACTTCTATCTATTAGAAGTTATATATATAGATACTATATATATATATATATAATATATATATATATATATATATATTATATATATATATATATATAATATATATAATGTGATATATATATAGATATATATAAAAGGGAAAAAACTGGTGTTCAAAATTTACCCCACAAATTGAACTGTTTATAGGTTTTCAGTTGTCGCTGAAGAGATAAGTTGAGTACATTTCGGGGTCAAGCGAAAACTTTAAAAATTGATCAAACATGAAGAGTATGAAAACATTCCCCTATATATATATATATATATATTTATATTATATAATAATATATATATTATATATATATATAATATTATATATACTTATACTATATTATATAATATTACCTTCCCTATTATTTAATATATATTATATATATTTATTATATAATATATATATATATAGAAATTCTTTTATTTCAAAATCCTATTTCTATTCACTCATTGGCCTAATCATGAATTATAATTTCGCAAATTTAATTAGTTTGACCTCATTATTATTATTAAATTAAGCCATTTATTTGCTGATGATAATTTTTAAATTAAATTTTAATCTTTAACGAAGCTTTCTTGAATTTAATATTAATAACATAACTGAATTGGAAGGAACTATACTCCCCTATCGCGTGGGAGATATTGTTAAGTGGTCTAATGAATGATTTTTAATTTCATCAAAGCACTCTCCACTATAAACTATACTTTACATTGCAATGATATACTTCACATCGAAAAATACTATGAAATTGTTTGTCTCAAAGTCTGCAGTGTTTAAAATATTACCCATAAAAGGGCATTGATTTTATTTTTATGTTTAAGTATATTTCGCTGAATCTCTTTTTAATCAAGACTACTAAATGAAGTATGGGCTGTCAATCTTTCATAATAATGGCGTTATCAATATGAAATATTAACAATAATTTTTGAAATAAAGTAGAATTTTATTCAAATTTTGATATAAGGCACAATCCAATTTATTAGGGTGGCAATGGTGTGTATACCAAGGCCGTTTAATTATATATATATATATATATATATATAATTATATATATATATATATAATATATATAAATATAGTATTTATTATATATAATATATATTATATTATAATATATTTATAATTTTTTACGTTCTTTAAGGAAGTTAAACTAAATTTAAAGGAACCAGTTCAGGGCGCTCTGAACTGGGTGTCAATCGAGCAAACAAAACTATTTCAAAATGGAGTTTAATGTTTCTCATCAATTGACAATATTAACTACTATCAAAGATTGAAAACAGTGCTTCCAATAACCTTTCTTTTTCTTCCATTTTATTAAAGTAGGAAAAACTTTGTCAGATTTTGATCATAAAGGAAAAGGCTGCATATTATACCTGAAGTATGCTTGAATGAGTAACATCACTGGTTTTTGAGGACCGCACACCTAAATTGTTCATTTTGTGAGCAGTTTCCTTTGTGTATTATTTATAATAGGTATAGTTTACAGTATTTTAAAGCAAAGACAACTACAATTCAGTTTTGATTGTCCCGGATGTGTTAAACCTGTGCCAGACACAAAAATTACTTTAGGATACTTGGAGTCAGCGAGGCAAGAATCAGAATTTCGCATCTCAATCTTTACTGATCAACATGGAAATAGATAATCCAACGGAAAATAAATAATGAGCTCAAAGAATCAAGCCTTTAGGAATTATTTTAGAGGTCTCAAAACTAAAACCCGTGATAATAACAGAAATGAAAAATATAATATAAATATACATAATAATTAATTAATAATATAAATAAATAATTTAATATTATAATTAATTTGCAAAAAAATAAAAAAATTGAGGAAGGTTTACCCCAGTGTTTTGAAAATGCGACTTCAAATCATTAAATTACTGAAAATACCCTGTCAGACATACCGAACTCTGTGTATAATACCTCATAATTCGTAAATGAGAGACTTATAGACTGATTGCCATATATATGAGTTAGGTTATTAAACATAAGGAGAATTGTATGGTAAAATTTATAAACATAGAATGCCTTTATACTGAATTATGATAGCAAGACTCAAAAGCTAGGCCTCCTGTTAGCAGATTACTGCTAAGTGATCCCACATATAGTTTTCGACAAATATTCATTCTTTTCAAAATGATTCAGGTTGGCACATAGCCTGTGTGTGATATACAGAACGCTTCGGTAAATAACACACGAGTCCTCCTAGATTACATCCAAATCTCAATGTAAACTAATTATGATAAAATTAACAGGTGTTATAATATACACTACTCCTCTGTGTAGATGAATTACTGGGTCAAATACATTTAGTGAAATCGCTCAGAAGGATGCCTATTGTCATGTTTGTCTTAGTGTCCGAATAAGGAAGTGAAGAGAAAATGTTTGGAAAGATGTATTTCTGTCAAACATTACTTTAGACAAGGTGCCTCCTATCGAGAACTAATACAAGAAGTAATTCTTAATAACCATAAAATGGTATAATGTAATCATTGCTTATGGATATATACTGGTTTCCTTCAAATTAAGAATTTTCCAATCACAATTTTTTTATACATAAAGCGTATCTCAAATTCACAACCTTCTACTTCTCTAGAATAAAACACTGTATTTAAACATCAGTGGTTTCTCAACCTTTTTGTATTTGTGCCCCACTTTTCCGCTTACATATCAATTTATGTTGCGCCCCCTTCCAATTATTTCGTATATAAATATATTATATATATTATTATTAATTATAATTAATTTAATAAGATTTCTATTATTATTTATGGATAATGATATTATAATATTAATTATAATTACTGTTTATAATTTATTATTTATTATTATTTAATATATATTTAATATTAGTTATATTATTATTATTTAATTATATATTATATATTATGATTAATAATAAAGATAGGAATATGATTATGATAGATATAGATTAGATTTATTAGATTAGATTAGAATAGATTAGATTAGATTAGATATGATGAATAGATTAATTATTGAATTTTTAATTTGTGAGGTATATTTGAATATTTTCAGCCTATCATTTTGTTCCAATTTAATATTTATTTATAATTTGGGATTTAGATTCAAATGGTTAATGTTTGTAAAGATTAAAAGTAGTTATCAATCGTAAGACGACCGCTCTAAGAATATGTCGAGCAGTAAAGCTTTTGGGCATAGAGGTTCCGAACAAGGATACAAAGGTCAGGCTTAACATTGTCTTAAGTAGTATACGAGGTTCCTTTCAAAGGTTTCAGTAGCGAGGAGAGAGGGGAGTAGTGCATTTGATACACACTCGGAGTGGAAAAAGTGTAGGTTAATGTGCATTTATGGGATTATTAATAGTTCGTCGTTTCAGCTTTCGCGCTTTTTTGAAATAAGGAATTAATTTTTAGATTGTAGTGAAGAAGCTAATGGTAAATATATTTAATGCGACGTCATGCTGAGTAATCTAATACTTTGTGAAGCCTCAACCTCAGGCAACAGCATAACAATATTGTGTAGCTCTTTCTAATAGATTGATGAATCTAGAATACATATGCTAAGCAATATTATTAATTGTGGATTTATTAGAATACCGTAAATTATGTAGTGGCCAAGTAAGGCCGTCGTTGTGTTTATTTGTTCAAAAATATTTGGCTGGTGCTGATAGCATGAGCCTCAGACAAACAAACGGCCATTTGGAAAACATTTCATAGTGGGTGAGATATTGTTGATACAAAACATCTGTTTAATTACTATTTGCTTAATACTCAAAAATCTTATTATGATAAAGACTCTGAAAACTATAAAATATTTCGAATAAATATTCTTTGTCTTAAATGATACAAAGACTTACAGTTGTCTATACAAAGTATGTCAAGTTGTAAATAGACATAGGTGCAAAAAACCTCACACCATTTCAGAACAACTTATTTATTCTTCCAGCTGCTATTGAAATTGTGGAAACTATGTTTAACTTGTATGTTTAGTGAGATTAATATTGGCAAAATAGTTAACTACGATCTGTATCATACCGCTATCAAATAATACTGTTGGACGTCGAATTAACGATATGTCGCGCCACATTTTGCTGAATGAGTCGAAATGCGGCAAATGTTTCTTCAATTCAGAGTTCTTGAGAGAATGACCTTACTGAGAAGCTATCAACTCGTTGTCATTTATTGCATATGTTTCGATTTTGTGTATGGAATTTATCAACGTCAGTTTGTAAAAGCTTATATTGTTTTTGCGAAACCAATAGGAAGAAGAGCACACATAGCAATTGAATTTCTTCATATTCATAAATAATTTTGCTTACATATATATATATTTTTTCCCAACATTTTTAACGAGATATAATCTTCTTTCTTACTCTTCATTCGCATAAATATTTCTTTCAACATTACTAGATTTATTTTTTTATGCTTTTGCAAAGCATACTTTTTCATCGAATCTCTGTCATATAATATTTAGGAGGATTATTTAAAATTTACTGAAAACTAAAAAATATCTATTTTGGTTTGCAGAACGAATGTTTTTTGTTTTTCATTCTTAATCTCCTTAGCACTACTCAGATTCATAATCTTAAGCCTTGCTTCTCTTTCTTCACTTTAATATCGACAACTGCTACACTCTTAATAATATTGTGTGCCTTAACACATCGAATTCGACAAATTACCCGCTTTCTATTTTAAGAGTTTTTTCATTGCAGTTTATGCATATCTACTAAGTAACTAAAGCAGAGATAAACTAAACGATATTACTCGCTCCATTCCAATTATGCAATATTTTTTTATTATTCTTCGCCAAAGCACAAGATATAAGCCGAGTCCTAAATTAATCGCATGTGTTACTAAATTGGTATGATATGAAATATGAAAGATTTTATGATACAATGTTTTATTTTTCGCTTTCGGTTGTTCATGGCTAATCTCATTGTCGTGCTCTCGAATACTTTCATTGATTATTGACCAGTCTCGTACAGATAGTTCAGCTGGCGGATATATATTTATAAATATAAATCCATTCATGAAATAGCTAAAAATTTATTTCACTAATGGCAATTGCTTTCACATTTTAACGCTTATTTACTTGTTTTATATATATATTACTATTTACTATATACATTATAATTTATTACGTATTATTATTATTATACTATATATTATGATTTAATTAACTTATATTATATTAATTCATTACATTATTATAATTGTATAATTTATATATATTAAATAGTTATCTTATAATCATTATAAGTTATTATTTTAATACTATATTTAGCGATATTCTATTAGATAAATTTCATATAACTCGAATATATATGCCTAGGTGTGGCGATCTCGCGAACGTGGCCAGGGCATGTTAAACTAGAAAACGAATAAGCATCTACAGGAAAAAGTAAATAACACATTTTGATTTTTCGCTAAGTTAAATTTCATTCGACAAATACTTAATAAAAAAAATTGTATTCTAATATATTTTATTAATCACACACTCTCTTAAATTTAGGTGTAATCTTAGACCTTGATACAAGGTGTACGACTGTGAATTGACTTGATCCTGCATTAGTTTCACACGAGGAGTCAAAAGTTTGTCCATAAGACCCAATTTTTATTGGTTGACGGCTTGGAGAAAATGTTATTTGTTTTCTTTTTTATATCGTACTTTATTAGGCAAGGTATTCGGCATGAAACTTATAAAAAAACAATAATATATATATCTGAATATTTAAATTAAAACACGTCTTAAAAATATATCATCTTAGATCTGGGCAGTCGGTAGGCATATCAGTGGGTACTAGGGGTTCCTTTTCTAACCTTTATGCTCTGCATGGCGATGAAGTATACGTAATATTTTACTGGTATTCTCCGGTTTCAGGAATGTTTGCTTGCAGTCCTCGGAAACCTTAATTAACTTTTATTGGTCTTAGTAAATTTCTTTTTTTTTTTTTTTTCATCCTATATTATTATAAAATCATACGTTCTATATATTTAAATAAAAATTAACTTTACCTAAAAAAATGTCAGGGTCCGATGCACGAATGCTGATGCTATTACATACTGAGGCAAACCAAGTTGAAAGATTAAATTTTTTTTATTCAGAATAGTTTACGACTGTCACTTAAATATTTGCTTAAAATTCCATTAGGCCTGGCCAGGCGTGTTCGCATTCTAGACAAGTAGGGTTTCTGTTTTCGTAGTCAAGCTACGAAGGATCGGTCTCAGAATGGTTGCTTGTATGATTACAGTTAAATTAATTAGACTGTTGTATCTTATATCGCCTTTTTTATATTACATTATATATCATTAAAAAATAATTAAACATTTGTACATAAAAAAAATGTATTTTATATTCTAGATTATATAATTATATAACAGCTTTTTTCTGTCAATGGTATTTATTACTTAATAAAAAAAATCTTATGCCTGGCAAGGTATCAGTCAAAGTAATAGGTGCGATTATTGGCTTATTATTATTATTTTATGGATAGTTCGTAATGATATTTGCTTAAATAATATACGATTTTTACCTTTAATATCGTTTTTTTTAAACTATATATATTTAGAATAAAGAAGTTAACTTAAGTAGCACATTATATAGTTTCGTTTATGCATTGGCTTTCTTTTTGTAGTATTGCATAATTTTAGAATTTATTGATATTGTTCATCTCGATATAAAAATCTCAAGCGACAATCTTTGTTTGATTTCTATTTTTTCTAGATATACGTAGCAAGGTACGAATGAAATAGTTCGTCTTTTATTCCAGTTTTTTGGTTAAAACGTAGTTGTGAGGTATAAGGAATTTACTAACTATATTATATATATTAGTGGCGATAATTAGTAATACATTATTACAGTTATTAAAACTTGATTATATTGTTATATATATATATGGTTAATAATATATATTATAATAGCATGCTGATATTATAGTATTATGCCAGCGCGCGTTAGATAGGATCGCACTCTAATCCATTATCTATCAGAGATAAGCTTTATATTACTTTCTCTTGATACCAACGCAGATGCGTAACTTCTGAAAAAGTTCATTAGTTGGAAGAATGTAAAAAAAAAAAAAAAAAAAAATAAAAATTAAAAATAAAATTAAAAAAATTAATATCTCAAAAACTACAATTAGCATACTAGCGAAAGAATACATTTTTGGAATTCTGGTAAACTTTACTTACGAAATTCTAAACGAAAAATAAATTGTAATATGGAGTATATATAATTATATAGTATATTATTAGATTAAAGAGAGCCTTATTTGTAGAGGACTACTTTATCTTGGTTAACCCTGTGTTGCTATTAAAATGATAGTAGGTACAGACAGCGGCTAATCTCCTATATTTGTTTCCTAATGTGCTGATATTCAGCTATATAAACCACCTAGATAATATCCCTCACTGCTTAAGGGAGTAGGTTTTTGAATTGCACTGCACCGGAGAAATGGCAGGTGAGTCGTGTGTGCTCTCGGCCATTAGCCTGGGAAGCGACGGGTAGGACTAATTCCCCTGCCGGGACGTCTCCGAACGCCGCCGACATGTTGGTATTGAGGAGTCGTCGTGGGTTCTACGCCCCTCCCTAAGACGGGAGAGTTTAATAGATAAATCGTCGCCCACCATCGAGATCATGGTAAAGATTCCCGTCGGCTTCTACGAGACCCAGCTATCATTTCCGTAGTGTTGTTGACATGTACAAGTAATTATAAAATAAGAAGTTGAGAGATAAGATGTTAAGTAACAATAAGTATATGTGAGGTAGTAATTGAGTATTCTAGATATAGAGTAGGTACAGAAGCGGTAATCTACCTAATTGCTATAGTCTAATATATAGTATATATAGGTATAGATATCAAGGTATTAAATATAGTAGTATATTTTACACTATATTTATAGCTGATGTCCGGCCTGTTGCCAAAAAAGAGACAAAAAACAGTATAGGTGAAATTTTCCTGGATGTAAGTTGCTTGTTGTATTTGGTTTTAGGTTTAAACGACTTGTTTGAAATAAGATTTATGAATTTGCCAGTGGAAGTTATTACTGCCTTCCCTCCTACTTGTGAAGTAATTATTTGAGGTTGTCCTTGTATTAATTGCTTGAGATGTGATTATATGTATATATTATTATTTTACATTTCCACGCTTCTAATAAATGTACAGAGATGAGGATGGACTTCCAACAATGTATTCCTCTCCGATATCAGCATTTGCTAAAGTTGTAGTTGAGATATGGTGTATAGTTTAAACCAAAAGTTGTCAAGTATTTAAGCCAATTATAACACCATATATATATAGTACCTGTATGAATCTGACAAAGTAATACATAGTTTTGAATATTAGTATATGGTTCTTCCAATATGGAAGGGTAAGGTAATTATTAGCAGAGAAAGATTAGTACTATATTATGAGTAATATTTATAATTATTATGTATTAGATTTATTATCTATTATAAAGGAAAAAAATTTGAGCACTTGATACAACATATATTATTATATAACATATATATAGAGTTGCTAAAACGTTACTTTGTGACAGTACGATGTATCGTGTTAATACAAGGTTTTATCAGTTTTTTATTCACAGTAATGTATTATTTATTTATCTATTTGCATTGGTTTTTATAACATTTATTTTATTTACATAATAATGCTAGGTGAATTGTAAAAAGTCTGTTTTTTTTTTCTTTTAATATGTGTATTGTAATAAATAATAATTTAATGGCTAATTTAATAGTGGAGAGCAATAATGAGAACTTGCCGGAGTTCTAGATGCATGAGACGAGAAAGAGAGAGAGGAAAGATAGTTTGAAGTAAACAAGGGAGTGAGACAAGGAAGTGTACTCACAGCACTATTATTTATGATATACATAGATTACTGATTGATAAGATTAGGTGGATGAACAGAAAGTGAACACTCACTGTTATATGCAGATGATGCGGCCCTGGTGGCGGAGGAGGGGGCTGATTTGAAGAAATAAACAGATGGATCATCCAAATGAGAGAAATCGGGATGAAACTGCAGATTGATACAAGAGAGGAGAATATTGCAGATTTGGTGGTACTCATGAGAAAGAGAGGAGTTATGCAGATTGGTTAGAGAGAGAGATATTAGTGGTTATTGCACAGAATGAGTACTTGATGAATAACAGAGTAGAGAAGAGACGAGAAGAGTATGCAGATTGAGTAATACAGAGAGAGAGAAAAGAATCAAGAATTAGGTGCTACAAGAACTGTTAAGAGAGAATAGGACGAGAGAGAGATGTGACAGATCTGAAGGTATATTGGTAAACAGAAGTCCAAGACTGTCAATATTAGATGCACGAAGGAGAGAGAGAGAGAGAGAGAGAGAGAAGAAGAGAGAGAGAGAGAGAGAGAGAGAGAGAGAGAGACTATGCAGATTGGTACGAAAGAGAGACAGAGTATGCAGATTGATACAAGAGGAGAGAGAATATGCAGATTGGTACTAGAGAAAGAGAGAGTATGCAGATTGGTATTAGAGAGAGAGAGATATAGTATGCAGATTGGTACTACATGAGAGAGAGAGAGAACACGTACAGGAGTAGAGAGTATGTTCAAGATTTGGGTACTGATCTGAAGAGAGAGAAAGTGAGTCGACAAGATTGGTACGGAAGAGTGAGGGAGGGAGAAAGAGAGAGAGAATGAGAGTAGAGGAGGAGTATGAACTTGATTGGCACTTAGAGAGAGGAGAGAGTAATGACTGATATGGTAGAGAAGGAGAGTGCAGTAGAGAGAGAGGCACATTAATTAACTGAGAGAGAAGGAGAGTGAGGTCGATTGTAGGGTAAGAGAAATGGAGGAGAGAGAGAGATGTTAGAGTATGAATATATTTGAAGAAAGTGGATCTAATATTTTTTATATAGAGAGAAAAAGGTTGATTGGAGTAGAATGGAGAGTAGAGAGAGAGCGAGAGAGAGAGAGAGAGAGAATGATGATGCACGTGAGGAGAATAAGAAAGGAGAGGAGAGTATGCTAATGGTAACTCGTTAGTGAGAGAGAGTTTGCAGATATGAGTACGGGAGTTTCAATTAGAGATGAGAGAAAGGAGGAAGAAGAGAGAGAGGAGAGAGAGGGTGTAGAGAGAGAGGAGGAGGGAGAGAGAGGAGAGAGACAGAGAGAGAGAGAGAGAGGAGAGAGAGAGAGAGAGAAGCTATAGCATTAGTCGAGCAAATTGGTCACGTTAAGAGGTTGAAGAGAGCTAGTAGTATGAGATGTAGAGAGAAGAGAGAGGAGAGAGACGAAGAGAGAGAGAGGACAGAAGAGAGAGAACACTGAAAGAGTAGAGAAAGAGTAGAGAGAGAGAGGTAGTAGGGGTTGGCATAGATGGGTTGGGATGCTAAATCTGGAATGAAAATGAAGCGCAATACATGATACCAGAAGCGGAGAGAAGAGTTGCGGTAGAAGGTAACAGGATAAAGATGAGGGAAGAGAGAGACGGAGAGAGAGAGGAGTCGAGTGGGGTATGATTATGATATAAAGTAAATTTAGCTGATTGTGTGATGCGGACTTTTTCTTACCTCCTTTTTCCTGTTTAATTGTGGGTTCGGTCAAGTTCAATTTTATCTCCAAATTATTCTACGATCTCTTTTGCTGTACTTCAACTCTGGCACGTCTTACATGAGCCGTATGACTTAATTCAATTCTATGATCCACTTTACAGGTTCAAATCATGCTCCATATAAATTGCTATACTAAAGTCACTGCTTATCTACTTCCAATAGTACTATTCAATCCAATGCTTTTCTAATGGTATTATCCCGTGGGCAGAGCCACTTGGCTCTCTACATTTCGGGAGTTCAAACTCTTGAAAACACAACTTCTTACAATCTCCTCTAAAAGCACCAGCTCCACAGTAACTTATCCTATTCTTCGGACGATCGATGATCTTATCCTGATAGACAAACGCAAGATGATAAAAGCACTTGTACTGGTCTGTAACAGATAGAAATATAAAAATTGTTTGTGTGGAAAGGCTCGCGCCTGATCACGGTTGCTAGGTTGGCCTCAATAAAAGAAGCTGGAAATTAATGTTCAGTTGACGGGAGGACTTTTTCTCTGACCCTGCACAGACTACTTCAGTTGTTATATATAGGCCCTCTATCGCGCTATTTGATTTGAAGTTGGCGAAGTACTGTACTCACATCTAGTAAACAGGCTCCAGCTCCACTCTTGCTAGCTGGTAGAGCAGCAGAGTTTGTGAGGTCTAAACACTATAAGAGACGAAGAATAAACATGTCTCCCATTAGCATTACAAACTCACTTGGACGCCTGCTGTGAGTACTTCTGCGACGCTCTCTGAACGTGTCACGAATTACATTTCGAATTTACTATATACCGGTGAATCTATTCCACGGCGGTTCAGATTTCTATTACTTAGGCAGTCTGGCTCAGTTGAAAATTTCCTACACATCAATTGAGTGCCTACCCTACTAGAGAGAGGCGATCGAGGAAGTGTGGCCGTGTAGCTGTCTCGCATTGAAATATTTGACACGTGAAAGCATAATTAGTGAAACGCAACTAAATGTCTGTGTGTGTGCCTGCTAATCCTAATTTACATGCTTTTGCAGTTCACTTTGCCCCTGCTGTGGAAACTCCTTCCAACTCTTCTGTTTTTTCCAACTATTGTACATTTTTTTCGCTTCTCTTAAAAGAAACACGTAATACGCTATGCATCTATGTGAATCCTCAAGTTCGTATGGAGTGAGGTAAATTATTCGTTAATTTTTCGTGCTCTTGGGTGGGTTTTTATGTATATTTATTTTTTCTGCACCCTGATAAAGGGCATTACCTCTTGATATTTTCGATTGATATTAATAATGAATATATTATATATTCTATGATAGAGTCTATGATGTAGTCTATGATAGAGTCTATGATGTAGTCTATGATAGAGTCTATGAGTTACAATGATTAGAATGCGAGATAATTGTTAGAAAAGAATATTATGAGAGATCATATATTATAGCTAATAATCTATAATAGTTTTATATATATATATAGTATACATATATAAAAAAGAGTTATATAGTCTATCATCATGGGTTTGAAGGTAGTGTAACTTTTAATGTTTCGGGAATGAAACTTTTCAGGGTACTGGCTCCAAGTGGGGGAAACTTCTGTGGAATGTTTCCTAATAATGCCGAAAAAGAAAAAAATCTCACTCGAGCGGAAGCTAGGGTAATTTTCCATAATGGTATATACTATTATTATATTTGTCCTTAAATGTAAAAAGTAACGTAAATAAGAATTACTATACGTACGTTCAATGATTAATTATATTATTTAGTGACTAATATCACGAGTGAGTTACTCCATTTAGTATATAGTAAGCTCACTGTACACATAGTACTATTATATATAATAATATATTATATATACTATAATAATTATATTATAATATAATATAAATATATATATAATATATATATACTTAATGTATATAATATTATGTTATATATATTATATCTATATATAAATATATTATGAATATAATATATATAAATATATAATATATATATATATATATATAAATAAGTAATATATATAATATAGTTTATATATATATATATATATATATATATAGTATATATAATATATATATATATATATATAATATAATATAATATATGATTTATTTATATCGAAATAATTGGTAAATAGTATAGCTATATACTGTAGTTATTATATATAGTATATATATATATATATATAATATATAATATATATATATCTATATATAAATTATAATATATATATATATAATATAAAATATATATATATATATATTATACTATATATCTATTATATATAAAGTGATTTTTGATAAAGAATTGTTCATTAATTGATTGCGAGATTTGTCATAATAGAACCCTCACAAAATGTTTTCAAAAGCCAACGATTGTAAAATTTTTATTATTAGTGATGTTACAAAACTATAATAGAGTAAAATATGCCACAGAAAAATAAAATTAAGTAGTAATAACAAAACATTTAACACAACGGCCATTCATACAACATATGGAATGATACACTGAAGAGAATATATCATTGCTAGAAGTCAAAAATTGGATAGTAAAGAGGGAGTAGTCGTTTTCTAGAACACTGGACACCCCAAAATAGCTGAAGATCCAAGCCGTGAAACAAGTGAGTCTTGATAAAAATCGCCTCAAAAAATGTGGTATATAATTACTGTCACATCACAGCCAATGTCATCAGAAAAATAAATGAATTTTAATTGCAATGAGTCAGCTAGCCATTAACTTCACGAAAAGCAGTGAGTTGATCAGTAACTTATGGTCATCTTCAAAGCAATACCTTTATTCCTATGAAAAATTTTTGTAGTTATGTTACCAACTTCATACAGTAACTTGAGATCAGAATTATTCGAGAAGTTTATCAGGCCGTTCGGATATCATTAATACAGAATATGGAAGCTAATATTCAAAGCTTAGCCATTATTCTTTAGCTACTCATGTTAGCACGGTTTGAAAAATTGGACTGTGTGTATCCATTGCAATATATATATATATATAATAATAGATATATAATAATTATATAATATATTATATATATTTAATATGTAATATAATAAATAATATAATATATATATATAATCATAATAATATATATATATAATATTTTGTATTATATATTATAAATATATTATATATATAAATAATATATATATTATATATATAAATTGGAAATTATAATTTGAATTTAATAGAAATCTATTATCTATATTTGAAGGTTTTGATTAATTATTTAAATAATACCGAGGAAAGCGTATGGAATCATACAGAATGCTAACAATTATATTTGAAAATAGACGAGCTGTGGGTATGTAAATAATCTCCCAGCAAATTTTCTCAGAATAGATAGTAATTCCGGTTCCGGTTAAGGCCAGGATGTAGTTACAAGATATCCCTATCAAGTATAAGATAGGTTATGAGGACATATGGAAGCATGGCGTGAGAAAGACATTCATGTACCACTCTAAGAAAGAGAG